>SNQJ01S0084282.1:148402-161263 GCA_010110895.2 Picea sitchensis
TATTTCATATTTGTAGAACCGAACTCCCATTTGTTATGGTGCTTAAATTTCTGCTTGATTTTAACATCATATCGATAAGCAACATCCAGTTATGAGATGTCCGAAAAATCTATTTCAGTTTGGGTGTATTTGTGTAGAGCCCCACAGTATTTGAGAACCACATGTCGCTCGGAGTCTTTGATACCCAACTTGGTGTAGAAGGTATGGAAGGTATTTGTGAACTCTGGAACAGCTTGGCCCCTCTCTTTCCATAGTGTGGTCCATCTCATGTACTGGTCCTCATAGTTGCCAACAGGGTAATATTGTTCCTTGACCACATCCACAAAAAAACCCAATTGGGCTCGGCCCCATATATTCCAGATTCCTCTATGGATATTTTCTCCCAGTAAGTTTCTCACCAATTTTTGACATGGGGGAGAGCCTTAAGGAGTGCGAAGCTGATCTTTTCCCTATTAGAAAAATTGTGAACAAAGAAATAACCTTCTAGCAGATTTAACCATTTTTCTAGGGAATCTGCATCTATCTGTCCTTCAAATATGGGAATATCAAAATTAACTTGTACCTTGAAAGGAAATGTGCCTCCAAAGTGGTTGTTTGATGAATATGTGTCATTTTTTATTAGCAGGAGTGGAAGAATGTGGTAAAAATTATCCATCATTTCATCCCTCTGTCACGTGAGAGCTTGCTCAAGCAACAGATTTATAGAATATTCTTCTCCACCATTTTTCTTTTCTTCTGCCATGGAGGCTTTCTTGGGTGTGCGAGAGTGGTTATCCTCAAGAGAGACAATCTTGAGACCCAACTTGATATACTCGGACCTCGTCGGGGACATATACTGAAAAATGATCAAGAGCAACTTGCTCTAATACCACTGATCTGGATTATTTTCAGCACGAAATGAGAGCAGACATATAACAAAGAAATATACAAATTTATCTCAGATATCTAATAATATAACAGAAATTTATCAGAGATGCAACCATAAACACATAGATACAGTAATACACAACTTCTATTAATGAGCGAAAATGTACAAAGACTGTAAAATTACAGAGTGAAAGACTCGCTAGAATGGTGGCATCTTATCTCCGAGAAGAGATGTGATAGCTACTCGCATTTGCAATAATATGATTGTTACAATGAAGCTCCAAATTCCTTTTTAACATAAGTAAAATCCAAAAACATAACCCTGAAAGATGAAAATCCAAAAGGTTTGTGGGCCCCGATGGGGGTAGTTGATACGTCAACTTCCGGGGGGTGTAACTTTTGCATACGATCTCTGTTTGGGGCAATCAATACACTGTTGGAAATTTCTAACCAAAAAGAACGATTTTTTATTTTCCTACAATCTATTAAGTCATAAATCCCCAAAAAACTTTGTTTGGGGCCTCAAAACGGCCCCGAAAGTTTGGAACCTGAAAAACTGTCAAAAAACTACCATGATGGAAAACTGTTTTTCGAGCCCATGGAATAGATGGGTGGCCACTGATATCCACCTGGATCAAATAATGTACAGGATGAGGTTGTGAACATTGTGTAGTTATCCACAACATTTTGGGGTTGTGCACTAGTTGAGTACACGAAGTTGCAGAGTACCACACCTACAAGATAAGTCGGGAATTTGGAAGAGATAAGGAAAGAATTGTTGAAAGAGTTCAAGAAGCCAAAGTATGATTCATAGTACATTACATAACTGAAGGATATTAATCAGGTACCAACTGAGTCAGTATGGGATTTCGAGCAAAGTTTCAAGGATATGATGGGTAGATTGACTTTCCAAATTCCAGATCAATGACATTAAGAATGGTTTATTGTAGGACTTCTACCACACATTCATGGGACATTGATTCAACAGAAGGTTGTGTCGCAACCCTGGGTTTTGGAAATTGCAATGAAATTAGAATCATCCCCTATAGGAAACAGTGGAGGAATAGTGCAAGTTCAGATACAATTGGATGCATTGACGATTCAACTGGCAGAACTTACAAAGGGAAATGTGAAACACAAGCAATTTTGGTGTACCAAGTGTAGGACTGAAATCCATCACAAAGACAAATGCCCAACATTTGTGCCATATTTTGAAACTATAGCAATGAATCCACTACCAAGAGGGGGATATTGTGAGATATCTAAGAAGTGGGGACATCATCCCACTGAGTGTCCATTACTACAGAAGTATTAGAGTACACCATGGAACTTATTTTGTAATTTTTGCAAGTCTGTTGAACATGAAGAAAAGGATTGTCACGTGTTCGACTTGATGAGGAAGCACACTTTAGATATGTACAAAATTCAAGAGGAGAATGTTGCAACAGAAGGGGGTGGTCCACAATATAGTAATCAAAGAGGCTTTAATCCAAGGAATAGAGGAAACTTTGGTAGAGGACGAGGCAGAGGAAATTTTGGTATGGGAGGAAGAGGACCAATTATATGTTACAATTGTAATAAACTAGGACACTTGGCCCGTGACTTCCTGGATTCGTGTACAATGTGCACATACTGTAGAGCACTAGACCATGCGACAGAATATTTTCCCAAACTAGTTGTGAAATGGTAGGCAAGAGGAAATTAGAACTAGAATCCAAATCAAAATGTATAGAAAATATCAGTTGAAAAATGCAATGAAGGACCAATAATAGCAGTTGTTACGCATGGATGAGCTAGAACAGGAGATGATGTGATGAGTGAAGGAATGCAGACTAAGCAATGGGAATGGAAGTTAGCAGGATCCATGCCAACCTTTAATCCTCAGCAAGAAAATGATACATATCAGAGGGAAAGAAAAGAGGTATTTGGACTAGATTGGGGAGCATCAACATCATTTGCACCTCATGTAGGAGATCACATTGTTCTAGAGAAGCCAAATGGGAAGGTAAGCACCCTAACATAATTTCTGAGGAGTTGTGTAGAGATAATGAAATGATAAATCGCACTGAGTACACTCTATGACATGATTGATCACTGCACACAAGGAAGGGAAACTCCCATCGCACAAAGGGTGGTAACTCAGGTACTACGTAGGAAGAGGACCAACATAGAGTTCAAATTCAGTGTGAAAATTAGGGAGTATAATGTGGATAATGTCATCTTGGACTTGGGGTTCGACGTAATGTTTTACCTAAGCATACATGTGAGATGATGGGAAAACCTAAGCCAGTATGGTCTCCTTCTCAGCTAAGGCTCGTGAATAGCAAAAAATAGTATCGATTGGTCGCTTGACAAGAGTACCCGAGAACATAGATGGGATGTGTAGTGTGGAAGACTTTGAATTTATTGACATCGCAGATAACATTCAACCATATCTAGAACTAATGGGATTGTAATGGGATTTTGATAAATAGGAAATCACTAACTTGAAGAGGAGGGAGATGATATTTGAAGTTGGATATTTGAAAGTTACTACACGCTTGGACACATAGGAAGGGAAGAGATACATAGATCTAGCCAAAGGAAATGACATTGACAAATTGTAAAACATGACTGTGCAGATGGATGATTATTTAAAACCTACTTCAAATGGTGTGCTAAGTTGGTGAAGTATCAGTTCATGTGCATCAAAATTTGAAGAAGGTCTAGAGCATTGGCAGCAAAGAATGCATAAAGTTTCAACTGGACGATGTGCACTCACAACCTGATCCTTGTGTTGGATTGGAGAATAATTATGTGATCCACCTAGGTAAAATGGATTGACTGAAATAAGTTTATTTGTAAAGAAATTTGAGTTGCAAGTACCCGAAAATCAAAGGCTATTGTCACTAGATGTTGTCCTAAAAGTGGCTCCAGCGAGATGGTGGGCTACACAAAAAGGAGTAAAATATTGCTCACAATGTAGAAGACTAATGCAAGTAAGGTTTGGTACTGAGGTAGAAACCATTGTGCAGAAGTAAATAGGAGAAAGTGATCCAGTAGTTCATGTTGTACAGTGTAGGACCTTATGGAGTTCAGTACCAGAGACAGAATGGACGCACATATTTATACACACATAGGACATAATTCTCAAGACCTGGTATTTGGAATTGGAAATGTGCAGAGAGAAAGCAAAATGGGACAAGTTGGTCCAAAGGTTCAAAGCCACATTTACAATTGAACCTGAATCTCCATCAATATATGCAGCGTTATAGTCTATTCAAACTAATATATTCTCAGAAAAAGGGTCGATGGAGATGGTACCAGTGTGTAGTGCGCACAAAACTACTATGATTGTCCAGGAGTTATTGGAGTGTTACAATGTGGCTAAGGAAGAATGTGATGAGGAAGATCATAGGAACGTGCAATTATATGAAACAAAAGGAGAATGGGAAGTATAAGGACTAGAGCTTGAGGCTGTTGCATACACACAACACATAAATATGCAGAAGGTAAACATTGGGATGACAGAGAATCCAAAGTTTGAACAAATAGGGGATTACTTGAGTAATGAGATCAAAGTCGAGAAAATTGCATATTTGTTGCACAAATATCAGGATCTATTTTGAACAACATTTTCATAGATGAAGGGGATAGTAGGGGACTTGGGCAAGATGAAAATTATGGTGAAACCAGATGATAATCCAGTGTGACAGCGGCCTTACATATTAAATCCAAAGTACAAGGAAAAGTTGAAAGTCGAAATCGATAGGATCCTGGATGTAGGGATCATTGAACTGGTAGAAGAATCTGAGTGGATCAGTCCAATGGTAGTACAGGAAAAGAAGAAAGTGGGAATTAGGATCTGCATGTATCTGAGGAAGTTGAATTCAGAATGACGTGTGTTTACATGACCCATTCCCAACACCATTCGCAGATGTAGTACTAGAGAACGTAGGAGGCCAAGAAACTTATTATTTCATGTATGGATTCTTGGGGTACCATCAGATAAATATTGCACAGGAGGACAAGCACAAGACTACTTTCACAACAAAGTGGGGGAGTTATCAGTATACAATAATTCCCTTTGGACTAAAGAATGCCCCTGTGGTGTTTTCCATAGTAGTGGTTGCAGCATTCAAGGAATGTACTCATAAGTTCCTTGAAGTGTACATAAATTATTGGAATGTGTTCAGTATACTCAAGGATCACATATAAGTGATCAAGCTAATGTTGGATAGGTGTAGATAGTGTCATATTTCATTGAACTTGAAGAAGTGTAATTTTTGTGCACTGTTTGGAATTTTAATGGGACATGTAGTGTACAAGCAAGGATTACTAGAAGATCTAGTCAAGATTGCAGTAATTATGGATTTAGAACCACCTACATGATTCAGAGAGCTGAGGGAAACTCTGGGTCATACAGGCTATTACAAAAAAATTATTAAGGGATACACGCAGATCACAACACCAATGGAAAAGTTGTTGAAAAAGGAAGAAAAAATTCAATTGAACAAGGACTGTCAGAAGGGTCTGGACACATTAAAGAAAAAAATAGTAACTGCATTGATTCAGATCTTTCCATATTGGAATAAGGAGTTCCATGTTCACGTAGATGCATCTCCCATAGCATTGGTTGCAGTACTATCCCAACCAAGGGAGGGAGACATAGATCATCCAATTGATTTTTCAATCAGGAAGTTATCCATAGCAAAGAAGAATTAGACTACCATAGAACAGGAAGAATTGGCAATAGTATATGTGGTACAGAAGTTTAGACATTATTTATTGGGGTCTCACTTTAATATGTATACAAACCATTCTGCATTAAAATACTTAGTGAACAAGCTGGTGTTGGGGGGTAGAATATGAATATGGATACTATTGTTCCAGGAATACGATTTTGAGGTTGTAGTGAAACCATGGAAGTTAAATGCAGGACTACATAATATATCGAGCATGCTATTAGGAGAAGATGCATGAAATTTAGATGACAGTTTCCCATATGCACAGTTATTTGCACTAAATATGGTGGATGATTACTTCTCATACATCGTGAAGTTTCTAAGTACAGGTATGGCTCCATCAGACATGATGGTTGCACAGAAGAAACAATTGGTAGTGAAAGTAGTAGATTATCAGTTGACTGCAGGGAATTTATACAAGTTGGGTGAAGATGGAATATTGAGACGTTGTGTATTGGAACACGAAATACCAATGATACTTAAAGAAGTGCATGATGGGATTGCAAAAGCACATTATGCAGGGAGAGAAACTACAAAAAATATTTTGTGCACAAGAATTTTGTGGCCCATTCTTCACAAAGATGCTAAGGAATGTTGCCAGTCATACGATGTCTGTCAAAGAGTGGGAAAACCCTCCAGGATGGATGAAATTCCTTTGAATCCACAAGTTACGCTGCAAGCATTTGAGAAATGGGGAATATAATTTTTAGGGACAATCAACCCACAAGCAAGAAGATTCAGGGCAAGGTACATAATCACTGCAATGAAGTATTTGACAAGATGGGAAGAAGGATCCCCAGTTACAGACTGTACCATAGAGACTATTGTGCATTTTTGTTCAAGAATGTAGTCACACAATTTGGATGTATGTGCATATTACTCAATTATCAAGGAACACACTTTATGAATAAGACAATTGCAGCATTGACTGAGGAGTTTCAAATTCATCATCAGAAGAGTAACCTCTATCATCCTCGAGCCGATGGGACATTGGAAGATTTCAATAAAATCTTCGAGAATTCTTTGACAAAAAATTGTAACGAAGGGAGAGATGATCGGGACTTAATAGTTCCTGCAGTGTTATGATCTTACAGCACTACAAGTACAAATTTGATAGAATAGACACCTTTCAGGTTGGTCTATGGGAAAGAATCAATGATTCCAATGAATTTTATTCTACCTAGTCTATGCATTGCAACAATCATTGATCTTTCAGACTTGGGCGCATTAGAGGAGAGACTATTACAGCTAGTATAGCTTGAGGAATATTGRTTTTTCACAGGTCTCCATTAGTAAKTCCAAAAGGTAAGAGAGAAGGCTTGGTAGGATTGACACATTAAACAGAAAAAAAWTTAAGTGGGAGACTTAGTATTAATTTATGATAGTAAATTTATGCAGCATCCATGGAAGTTTARAATGCACAGGTTAGGACTCCATGTGATTCAGCATGTAACAAAGGCAGGTGTTGTGCAGTTGGAAACCATGAATGGAGAAGTCCTTAGAGAAATGGTGAATGGAAGTCGGTTGAAACTCTATAGATATGTCTGACAGTCTRCGTAGTAATCAAGGTTGTGTCCGAACACATGTATCATAGTAGTTGTACTATAATATTAATTGTTGGTGTATATAAATTTACAAAGTCRAAACACCTTATTTTGTTTATTGATGAGTCTTGTAGTCATGTCTTGGTCTCGTAAAATCATGTGTCAAAGTACTAGGGTTACTATTCCATGATGACTTGTCTTGGGTTTACTCATTTATGAGTCAAGATTTGGATTGATTGGGTCACGTATAAGGGAATTATAGCATCATCTCAAGTCATAGGTGAGTGGTTAGTCTTGTTCAAGGTCAAGTCAATTTGTCACATTTCTATCCCACAGTCCTTTGTCATCATTTGAAAAGGGTGAGTCTTAAATGTATTACATCATGTATTTAAAAGAGTCATGGGAGCATGATATCACATGTACAAAAGGTTACTTGGGATTTCCAATCCAAATTGTACCTTTAAGGGACTCGTAACCAATCAGTTTAAATTTTGTTGCATAACCTCCTAGCATTTCCCAACGACTAACTGAAAATTTCAAATCACAGCAGAAATACACTATATCAATAATGATTAGAAAAACATGGGAGTAAGGTCATGGGAGTCAATTTTGTCCTTTTCAATTGGGTTTATAGGTTTATGGGCTATTTCCTTTTTAAATTCGTCAAAACTCTGGTTTGCTATGAAACTGAAGTTTGCAGCGAAAATACAAGTTTGTTGTGAAAGTTCAATCTGTTGCAAAATGAGAAAGCCTCGTATCATCCTTGGATGCCATTGAAACTTTGTTTTATGTTACATATTTCTCAGTTTCTTTAAACCTATATGCCATCAAAACTTCAATATCTTTATCTGTTGCTAAATTCTTGTTTGTGTTGATATTTCTATCCAATTTGTTGTGAAAGTCCTTGCTGCTAAAGCCGTGTCTCTTGAATAAACCCTAAATATATATGATTTCCTTCACGTTGTTTAAATAATGCTACCCCTATTCCCACCAACATCATATAACTCTCCACCAACATCCATGGAACATGAAAAGTATGACAAAAAAGAAGAAGATATACAAGGGAGGTGATGTAGAAAGGTTCGGACCCCAGGATCTGCAATTGTTGGATTCAAATCCCATCTTCATAGAATCCTTTCAAACAGTGGGATGTCTCACCTTCTATGAAAATATGCAAGGAGGTCACATGGATGTAACTAAACAATTTTCTATGAATTTTTATGGAGTCAAAACAAGAGTTGGATCACTGGAATTTCAAGTTGCAGAGCAGACAATTGAAACTACTACAGAAATGCCCCTGCAAGGTGAGAGGTGGTTTAAGGGGATGGCCTTGTATTATTCATACTGTAATGATTATTTTAATCCATAACATCAAAATTAAAACATGTTGAAAGGGGTGCCAATGAACCAACCATATGCTAGAACACCATGACAAGTTGTTGCAAGTAATCCAGAGATATTTCACTTGTGAGGGGTATTTCAACATGGTGTACATGTACCATATCAGACTACTCATGCATTTTGCAAGTAAGAAAGATCTAGATATTCCATATTATCTTTGTAGAATCTTGGGGAATATGGTTGACAAAGTACAAGCAAAGTCTAAGCAAGTTGAACCTAGTCTCTTTCATTTTAGTATTATCAAACTTTTAGTCCTTGAGGAGATTAAGAAAAAAAGTGGAGAATGGAGTTCCTTTTTGTCTACAACAGGTTTTTGTACAGAGACCATTAGTTCTCCACAATCTAAGGGAATTACCCCTTCCACAAATGATAAAGGATATTTTATCAGTTTGAAAAGGAAAAGATAAAGAACAATAGCATGTTGTGATTGAAACCCTTGAGACTACAACCAAAATTTCTCTCTGCAAAGGATCCAAGGGAAAGGGTAAAGAGCCATTGGAACAGGGTATAAAGTAAACTACAAACATTGAAGAAAACCATGATAGTAAGAAAAGAAATATGAAAGGGAAAAATATTATTTTCACTCATGAAGAAGAAAAAATGGAAAAACCCAAGAGACCCCTAACTAGGTCAGTGTTGGTTTAACCTTTCACTTCTTGGGATGACCCAAGTTCGGATCTCAACAGGTTTCCAACAAAACCCTCTAAAATTATTGGCCCTCCTGGTAAAACAGAAGGAAAAAATGTGTGTAGAGTCCACAGCATAGTCTCACCTGAGATAGATTTTATGGGTGACTGCAATACCTAGGTGTTTGTAGTCTAGGAATGAGTGGGAATCTGGGAGGGTATTTTATCTATATTTATGCATTATCCTTGTTTAATCTTTAAGTATTTCTAGGATTTATTCAACTTTAGCCTCATGCATGCATTTTAATACATTTGGTTAATCATTCATTCATAAAATAATCATCAACATAAGGTAAATATTCATTAAACATCACACAGAAAATAGGTTTTACTATGGTTGACCCCCTCCAGGGACTACGTCCACAAATATTTGGCTTCTCTACTCTTTTATTTAATCTGCCACAAAATTTGACATTGCGCGCATTACATCTTCAGTCATAAAATCATGACAAGGTTAAGGAACCTTTGTGTGGAGGACTATATCACACCATACTCCTCATCATGTGACCTAACCCTAAAAATATATCTTATTCGACTCTTCTACAACCTTCTTACAATCGGCAATCTCTCAACAATCATAATAATTGTTATCATCTCAACAACAATCTAAAAAACAGCATCCCCCTACCTATACCTCTTAGGTTCTTATTTATACTATTTTACAGGATTATAGTCGTTACAATCCTTATCAAAAACCCTAACCCTGTCTCGGTTAGGCTTGTCTTTCTTCTTGCCATGTTTCTTTCCCTCTTGCATGTTGCTTTTCCTTCTTTTTGTGCATGTTTCTTTCTTGCCACTTATTGCGCATGCTCCAAAATTAGGTCGTCCCTTCCGAAAATAGGTCTTTCCTCCAAATAGACATGTGGCCAAAAGGACCCCAATAGTGACATGTGTCTCGTCCTGATCCACTCAGGTGGTGCGTGCTCCCTGAACAACCTCTGCCAAGTTATGAAATTTTCCTTCTAATTCTTCCCCATTTTCTCTAGCTTGCACAGCTTTCCCTGTAAGCTCTTCTACCCTCTACGTTGCAATATGTTCCTTGAGAGACTTTGCACTCTTAGCATGGCCCTGAGACATTATTTCCTTCTCCTCCTCTGGTTCTTCAATTATTTGTTCAGCTTTATCTTGGAGGGGTTCTAGTTGAGCTTAACTAGCATGCTTGTTATTCTGCGCAGTATTCAATTATGTCTACAGGGTCTTCATCTCCTGTGTTCCCTTCAATTGCACTGTAATTCTCATGGACTTTTGTCATTTCTTCAGCTCCTGGATTGCAATGTTGATTTCCTCCTCTTTATTTTCTATTTGTTGGACCCTATCATCTTCCTCCAACGTCATCCATAGTTGCGTGGTCCTGTCAAAAAATTGTGGGACCTTTTCAGCTTCTTTCTCCATCATTTCCAATTGTGGGGTTGCCTATTTTTCCCTTTCAGCCATAACTTCAAGAGGAGTAATTGGGGTTAAATTTTCTTTAAGTTCCTCGATATCCTTCTTATATTCCTTGAGTGTTTGTGCGATGATTTGGATATGTTCTTCCGCATTACTCACGACTGCCTGCATGTTGTCTGGAATTATTTTGAAGACTTCCTTCAGCTTGTGCTTTAAGTTATATGTGTGTTTCTTCTCTTCTTGTGTCTCTAGATTTACCTTCTTTACCAGCAATTATATGTCATCCTTTCCATTTCTATTTACATGCAATTCCTCTGCATCTATTCTATCTCGCTTTTTCACTTCCTACGCGACATTGACTTGTAGTTTGTACAATGCCTCTGTTGGTATTTTATCCAATACCAATCGTACCTACTCTAGGTCTTTGAGTGGAATATGGGATAAGGCATCGTCAACCTACAACATATATGTTTTTATTTGGAAGCTTGGGCTTTCTTGCGCTACAGTCTGGATTGTGTCTTCTTCATTCTACGCGGTCTTGTCCTATGTTTATGTTGCTTGGGGAATAAGTTCTATTCCCCTTTCTTGCATTTGCGCTTCTTTTATCTGTTCAAAGACTTGCTTAATGTAGGTCAACTTGTTCTATATTCTTCCTCTTTGGTTCTCAACCTCTTCAAACTCCTCTAGTGTGTGATATTGTACTCTCTCTGCGATGAGATCAACATCATCCTCAGTAATTGTGTATTCGGGGATTCACTTATGGGATTTGGTCGTCTTGTACAACCCACCTGTATGTATAATTGGTCGTTTGGGTGGCCCTGTCTCTTGTGGAGTAGTTTTTGACGGGGTTTCTTGCATCCTTCTATCCCCCCTTCCTTGTTCTTCCTACACTGGGGCATTGTCATTCTTTCCTATATGCGCATCCTTCTTTGGGGTGTTTCCCTTATTTTGTGTCGTTGTCTTTTGACCGGGCTTCACCTGCTACGTTGGTTTCTTTATCATTGTGTTGCCTACTGCAGATGTCTTTGACAACCCTACCTCCACATCCTTTCTCTTTGGCATATCCTTGGTGATGAATGGGATTTTCCAGTCATCCTTCCAGTCTTTCATTTCCATTTCCACTTCCTCTGTGTTCATGCATAATCAAAGTTGCAGCCATTCTTTCCCTGGATCCCTGCATGCTTGGATCCACATGTTGTGTTGTGTAGACCTAAAGTTCATTATCCCTTGATATTGCATGACCACTTTCATATTTATCCTCCAAGTTTTCGCTATGGTGTCCTGTGTGTCATTGAGATACCGAGCAAAGGTGTTGGCATTGCCACTTCTTCGCTTGGGGTCTGAAGTGCTTTCCATCGACGTGTACCATGTTGCACAAAAACTTCCTACTCTCTCGTATAAGTATGAGTACAGAGGATCCTACCATCCTATTAAGGCTATTAGGATCATTAGCCAGGAGTAGTGGAACTTTATTCTGAAATCCTGCATGTCCTTGTAGTCATCCAGGAATAGGTTTAGGAAGTATGGGGCCCAACTAAGCATCGTGTTGTGTGTGCATTGTGTTACGGTTGTGACAACCCCTATAGGAACCTCCTCCTTGCGACATTTGTAAAGCAATTTGCATGCCATTAATTGTGTGGCCATCATGGTGATTGTGTTGCTAATTCTCTTTAAAATAATTTTGCACGAGCCTCTTTCCATCCCACATGTCTTCTTCATCTCTTCTGCGAGAGCCTTTTCCTTGGTTTTATCGTCCAAGTATTGCGCAGGCTTCTCACCATTTGATGGCAGGCCTATGATAAATGCAATTAGTTCTATGTCAATGGAAACTGGTTCTGCTAACCACAAAAATCATCCATGGAGGACCGCCAGCAACTCCTTGACGCAGTTTTTCACATATTTTCCCCATCTCAAGTGAGGAATCTCCAACAAATTCATAACCCTTTTGTTTTCCAAACCTACTACCCATTTCTTTGGTTACAACATTGGATCTTCGAATGGCCCTATGCACAAGCTCTCCATATACACCTATTGCGCAAATTCTGGGAATTTGTTGGAGTCAGACACATCGTGGTTTGTGTACCTTAGTATTTCAACGCACCCTATTAATATTTGCATGGGTTGCACCCCATATGGAATGTGTGACAAGACATGTTAAGAACCAAACATCAATATAGCATAGAAAAACCTCAGGAAAAGTACTCAACGCCTTGAAAACGATATAATTTCAGATAATAAGCCTCTTCGAGGGGG
>SNQJ01S0084284.1:9690-44329 GCA_010110895.2 Picea sitchensis
AATCAGTTCTTACCAATGTCTCTTTGTTCTGTAAATCTAGTCTTCTTCTAACTGTTCTGCAATTCTTCTCTTCCTCTGTCTGTTCCTCAGGTCTACTCTGCATCAACTTCTTCTGTTATTCTACTCAGATTCAAGTTTTATTTCATTATCTATTAATCTTCCCTGAGCTTCATCTCACACTATCCATATTTTCAATCTCACTCTCCACTCTATGATTTTTCTTTTCTTACAGTTTCATTCATTTTCATACGAAACAACTGCACGCACGTTGTCTGTCTCATTTCATTTTATTCACACCTCCCCGATGGTTCCACTTCCCATTTCCTTAGACAAAACAAGGACAAGTGTCCGAGCAACTGAAACACTAACTGATTCACAATCATGAGTCTGTTTTACTAACAGATTCGTAACTAAGGAGTTAACTGTGAGAGAGAACAATAGCCCTCCAATCTTCGCTCAAATTCACCTGCATGGTTGGATTGGATTCATGAGATCTTGCATTCATTTTAGCATTTTTGTGGCTAAGCTTAGAACCTCTAGCTTCTACCTCCATCTTCCATCGATGTGATCAATGGCTATGACCACGCGCTTATGCATAAAGCGCTTTCGCGATTTCTCATTTCGTGATTTTCAACACTATGCCGCGTTGACCCCAAGTCAGTGAAATTTTGATCACTTGCCACATGTCCTATGATTCCACGGTCCAGATATGATCTTGATTCAACGACTATGATTGAATTGTGATTTCACATATCGCGATTGCTGCATTGTTTTCTTTGCCTCTCCATGTCGCGATTCGTGAAACTCTGATATGGGGTTAGATCAACGGTTCAGATCTGGTCTTGATTCAACGACTGAGATTGAATCACGATTTCGACATTCTTGATGTTCGGTGTTTTTGTCACTTCAAAATCCCAATCCACGAAACTCCGTAATGGAGTCGGATCAATGGTCCAGATCACATCTTGATCTGACGACTCAGATTAAATCACGATTTTTCATATCGCGACATCGGGATTCCTGTTGTTAATAATCTTTGACATCTTGAAAAATCGATCCCCGAAACTACGACATGGACTTGAATCAACAGTCCAGATTCAACCTTAATCTGACTGCCAAGATTAAATCTCTATTTTTCATATCGCGATATCGAGAGGTTAGGGAACCCTGTTCCTTTGACTCTCCCATCAGTGAAATGACAATCTATCCCCACATGTCCTGCCTGATGATGGACGGTCCTCCTTGATGATAGACGGTCCTCCTTATTTCGGGATTTTGTGAGCCCTGCTACTCCTTGCACTTTAAAGAATGTGCAGGTTCTCCTTGATCCAACAATGATCGGGTCCTACGCTTGGATCTAACGTCTGAGATCTGCCCTCCTCTTCAGCACTCTTCTTTTCTACATTCAGATCTAATGGCCCTCGTTCTTTCGAGAATTTTGAATGGGGTCCAACGATCAGATATGCTTCTCAAACCTTACGGGCCTACCTCTTCAGTATGCTCTTATTCAAATCTGATGGTCATCAGGAATTCAGGAAGGGATCCAACGAACACGGTTGTTGCTCTTCCCCGATTATCACTGCACCACTGATCATCACAGTTGTACTCAAGCCATCATCACTATTGTACTTGCCATACTTCTATTTGCATATTTGTTACAAACTTCCTGTACTCATGCCATCTTCATTGTTTTACTTGCCATCAATGACAAGCATTCATTGTCTGTTAAAATATTTTCCAACAACACATTCATGAGCCGACGAATGAAGTTTTGAAACCGTTTTTGGGAATGTTTGTTGTTGTATATTTACATGACATTCTGATTTTAATTAGGAGCAAAGAGGAACATCTGAAGCACATGAATAAGATCTTAGAACTATTGAAAGAGGAGACATTGTTGATAAATATAAATAAGTGTACGTTTTTACAAAAATATCTTGTACACTTTGGTTTTGTGGTTTCCAAAGAAGGTTTAAAGATGGATCCTAAGAAGGTAAAAGAAATATTGGATTGGCAGAAACCTAAATGCACTTTTGACGCACAAATTTTCCATGGATCAGTGAGTTTATATAGGAAGTTCATTCAAAATTTCATTCAAATTTGTGCACCTCTTATCGAATGCATGAAGAAAGGAACATTTCAATGGACAACAACAACACCAAAGTCATTTGAATATTTGAAAAAAAGGTGATCGAACAACCAATATTGGCACTTCCAGATTTCAGTAAGGTATTTCAAGTAGACTGTGATGCAAGTGGGACAACAATTGGAGAATTTCTGAGCAAAGAGGGTATATCATTAACCTTTTTTAGTGAAAATTTGAATGAAATGAGGAAGAAATACTCTGTTTATGATCAATAATTTTATGTTATCATCCAGGCCTTGATAAAGTGGAAACATTACTTGCTTCCAAAGGAGTTTATTTTGTTTATTGACCACAAGGCATTGTAGTACATTAATAGCCAAGGTAAATTGAATCAAAAACATTATAAATGGGTATAATTTTTACAAAGTTATATGTTTGTTTTGAAACACGGGTCAGGGAAGTCAAACAAGGTTGTTGATGGATTAATTCGGAGGACAGTACTGCTAAACACCATTTAAGTTGCAGTGGTAATTTTGGAATGTGTGAAAGGGTTGTATGAAGATGATGCATATTTTGCAGAGGCTTGGAAGGCATGCAAAGATCCATGGAGTATGGATTGAACACCATTCTTAGATTACCACATTCAAGAAGGATTCTTGTTTAAGAACCAACAGTTATGTATTCCACAAAATTCCATATGGTTGAACCTCATTAGAGATTTACACAGTGGTGATTTAGGAGGACATTGTGGAATGGAAAAAGCCACATCATTGGTGAAGGAACAATACGTTTGGCCCAACATCAACAAATATGTCAGGACATTTGTTGAGTGTTGTAGAGTTTGTCAATTGGCTAAGGGTAGAAGTCAAAATACAAGACTTTACACTCCATTTCTAGTACCTGAAAGGCCATGGGAAGATCTAAGCATGGATTTTGTTTTAGGACCACCTATGACATAGAGGAAGTATGATTATGTAATGGTAGTAGTAGATAGGTTTTAAAAAATGGCATATTTTGTAGCATGTAAGAAGACAAGTGATGCTAGTGAAGTGGCTTCCTTGTTTTTCAGAGAAGTGGTACGGTTACATGGTCTACTAAGGACTATTACTTCTAACAAAGACACAAGATTTCTTCGTCATTTTTGGAGGAAAATTTGGAAAAGGTTGGGTTCTAAGGTGCTATACATTTAGTCCTATCATCCAAAAATCGATGGGCAGACTGAGGTGGTGAACCAAAGTTTAGTAAAATTATTGATAAGTTTGAGTGGAGAAAATCCTAGCCAGTGGGATTTAGCTTTGGCACAAGCCAAATTCGCTTACAATCATTCAATGAATAGATCTGCAGGGAAGATCCCATTACAAATTGTTTATGGAAGGTCACCTAAAGGGGTGGTATATTTGGATTATTTACTGGATCTAGAAGATAAAAGGAGGTTTGATGCCAATGATTTTGCAGACATTATGCATGAATTGCATGAGCAGGTGAAACATAAAATACATGAAAGCAATAACAAGTATAAACATAGGATAGACCTACAACGAAGAAAAAAAATATTTAAAGAAGGTGAGTTAGTCATGGCTCACTTGAGAAAGGAATGATTTCCCAAAAGTACTTATAACAAATTGAAGTATAAAAAAATAGGACTATGCAGAATCTTGAAGAAATTTTTTGATAATGCTTATCGGTTGGAACTTTCAGAAAAGTTTTATATATCTCTAACTGATACAGATTTAGGAGTGGAACCAATTGATTAACAAACTGAATACAATAAACACATATATATGAATAATAACACAGATATCCGGTGAACAATATCTTCTATTGAATAATGAAATAGGATGCAACTGTAAAACTGCATAACTGAAACACTTGCTCGAATGGTGGTAGCTATCTCTAAGAAGAGATGTGGCCTCTACGTGCATCTGTCTAAGAAGAATGAATTACAATGAGGCTCTAGAGGTCTTTTTGATATTAATCATAAATGCCAAAACCCTAGACATCCAAAAACCTAACCCTAGGAGGTGAAATGTCAAAAGTCATGTGGGCCCCTATGGGTAAGTTGGTACCTCAACTTCTTGGGGTCGTAACTTTTTCATAAGACCTTCGTTTTAGGCATGTGATAGCCTGTTGGAAATGTATTTTAGAGAGCTACACATTTCGATGCCAAACTTTGACTCCATCTATATTTTGACTGTGGCGAGCCAAAAAACACTGTTTAGGACTCCAAAACGGCCCTGGAAGTAAAACAAGATGTGATGACACGAAAACATACAAAATAATCCAGTTGGATTAGGTGAGAGGCCACCAATATCCACCTGGAATATGTGCAGGGATTCAAACAACCCTATAAGTGTAGAAACCACAATTACAAAGAAGTACAGAAGAATGTGCTAAACTAAAAATGGACAAGAGGATCCAGTTAGAATAGGTGGGTGGCCACCAATAGCCATCTGGATCAATCCTCCCCCCTTAGGAAGAAATGGTCTCCATTGTGTTGAGTTCCCCCATCAGGTGAGGAAACTTATGTTGGATTTGGCCCCGGGTGAGCCACTTTCCTTGGTGTAGGAGTTGCCCTACCTTGAAAACCTGATAAAGTTGGATCCTCTGTTAGCGAGTGCCCTTGACCTGTGTATCCACTATCTGATCAATGGATGCTTGTTCCATGTAGTCATGGTTGAGATATGTGGGTGTCAGTTGTTCTGCAATCTTTGAGGTATCCAATAATGGTGGAAAATATGGTCGAAGGAGGTCCACATTGAACATTGGGTGCAATCCAAGGAAGGGTGGAGTGTTGAGCTCAAAAGAATTGATACCCATGACCTTGGTGATAGTGTAAGGCCCATAGCGAAGTGGGTGGAGCTTCCGATGGGACCCTGTGAGATGCTCCTTCTACAAATGTAACCATACTTTATCACCAACTTTAAACTGGTGTGGTACCCTGTGTTGATCATGGCACTGCTTGCACTTAGCATTGGATTTCTACAAAATCTCTTGGACCTGTTGGCATATGTGCTAAATCCGCTCAATGAATCTGGTGGCTTTGTCGATCGCAGACTGGTCATGGGAAGAGTTTGTTTGTGTGGTAGCAAGAGGAAGTGCAACAGCAATGGGTCCCAAGGGTTGGAATCCCATCCCCACCTAAAATGGGATATGGTCGGTGGAGCTATGGAGAGCCTTGTTGTAACTGTGCTGAACATAGGGGAGAATATTGTCCCATGTACATGGATGATTAGAGTTGTACATGTGCAGGATGTGCACAATCATCCTATTAACGACCTCTTTTTGGCCGTCTGTTTGGGGGTGGAAAGCAGTGGATTTTGTGAGCTTGGTGTCCAACAATGACCAAAGACTCGACCAAAATGTGTTGAGGAACCTGGTGTCCCAATCAAATATGATGGTCTGTGGTATCCCAAAGTGGACCCACACTCTTTCAAAGAAGATCTTGGAAATATCTGTCGTTGTGATATTCTTCTTGTTGGTTGTGAGGATGGCCATCTTCGAAAACCAATCAATGACCACAAATACACAATCATTTCCTTGCCTGGTGGATGGAAGGCAAGACATGTAATCCATTGAGATGGATTCCCAAGGCTTATAGTGAGTGGGAAGAGGGGTGTATAATCCTTTCTTCTTGATGGATGGCTTGGAAATGGCACAGGAAGTGCAATATCTGATATACTTGCTGACGTCCTGTCGAAGTTTTGGCCAATAAAAAGTTTCTAAAGAATGGCCATAGTTTTCTCCATGCCAAAATTTCCTGCCATCTGACTGTAGTGGGATTCCCAAATCAGCTTTGTACGCTCACTTGTAGGAACAAAGAGATGGACTAGGTGGCATAATAGTTTGTCCTGAATGTGAAAATTGGTGACAGTCGTGCATGTACCCAAGAGATGATAGGTGGTGGCGAAGTCCGGATCTTGTCGATAAAGTTGGGGCCACTCATATGCTTCATGTCCACAAGAATGGAGCACAGTGGTGAGTGCAGCCACAGCAGGTTGATTGAGTCAGTCAATGACAATATTTGAGACACCTATATTATACTTGATGTTGAGATGGAACTGCTACAGGTAGGTGGACCACTTTTGATGGCGGTCGTTCTACAATTTCCCTTGTGTTTGTATGAACTGCAGAGGCTTGTGATCAGTGTGTATGATTGTCTCCTTTACCAGAATGTAATGTTTCCATTAACGAAAGGATTGTACAATGGAATACATTTCCTTTTCATAGGTGGGGTATTTCCTAACAGTATCTGAGAGTGTCTCACTATGGTATTCCACCTGATGACTGTGTTGAGTGAGAATTGTTCGCACAACATAGTCAGATGCATCAGTCTCAATATTGAATGGTTGTTGCAGATCGGGCAAGGAGAGTACTGGAGTTGAGCACAAGCAATGTTTCATATCATCAAATTCTCATTGTTTTTCCTTCCCCCACACAAACTTGGCCCTGCCACCGCCCTTGGTCACCTAGCTGAGGGCCCATGCAATATGGGAGAATCCGAACATGAACCATCAGTAGAATTTGGATAGTCCCAAGAAGCTCTGAAGATCGGTCAGTGTGGTCAGGGCTGGCCAATCACGAATGACTTGGATCTCATCTGGATCAACATGTACCCCATGTTCATCAATAATGTAGCCCATGTATTGGACCTTGTTCATGCCAAAAGAGCATTTTTCCAAGTTGGCATATAGCTTGTGTTGCTGCAGAGTGCTCAAAACCTGTTGAATATGTCGCATGTGCTCCTCCCACATTTTGCTGAAGATGAGGATGGCATCCAAATATACCACCATAAAGGAGTTGGTGAAAGGTCTCAATACATCATCCATCAACCTCATGAAAGTGGTTGGTGCATTTGTTAAGCCAAAGGGCATGACTAGCCATTCAAAGAGACCTTATTTAGACTTGAAGGTTGTCTTCCATACATTAGTTTGTTCGATGGGAACCTGGTGGTAGCTAGAATTTAGGTCAATCTTGCTGAAGAAATTTCCCCCCTTGAGTTGGTCAAGAAGGTCATGAATCCTGGGAATGGGGTACCGGTTCCTAACTATGATTTTGTTTAAGGATCTGTAATCAATGCAGAGTCGCCAAGTCCTGTCCTTCTTATACACCAATAAAATCATGCTGCCGCAAGGGGAGGAGTTGTGTCTAATGTGACCCTCGACTTGGGCCCTTGCTATGTGGGTTGGGGCCGCCTTTTCCCTACGCCGGCTATGAGGAGTTTGCAGATCCAAACTCTGTCCTTTTCTTCTTAAATTTCTACTCGATCTTGACAACGCATCTATAAGCCGTGCCAAATGAGGCGATGTACAGGAAATCCATTTCTGTTTGAATTTATCTATGGAAACAACTGTGGTATATGAGCACCAGATGATGCTCAGAGTCTTTGATACCCAATTTGGTGCGTAGGGTATGGAAAATATTGGTGAAATCCGGTATTGTCTGGTCCCTTTCTTGACGTACGGTGGTCCATCTAGTGTATCAATCCTTGTAGCTTCCAACAAAGTAGTATTGTTCTTTAATGGCATCCCGAAAGGAATCCCATGTAGGGGCCACCAAAAAATTGCATATTCCTCTACGACCCTTTTCTTAGAGTAAGTATCCCACCAATATTTAACATGGGGAATGACCTTGAGGAGTGAAAAAGTGATCTTTTCCCTATCAGAAAAATTGTGGACCAAAAACTACCCTTCGAGTAGATTCAACCATTTATCTACAACATTCGCATCTATCAATCCTTAAAATAATGGATATCAAATTTATTTGTACCTTGAAGGTGGTTGCATGGTCGCTTGATGAATATGCTTCTCTTGTGGGCAGTCGTCAAAGGATCTGCGCGAAGTTGTCCATCATTTCGTTCCTTTGTCACGTGAGGGCTTCCTCAAGCAACATTTTAATAAGATCTCCTACTCCATCATCTTTATTTTCATCCTCCATAGGTTGTTTCCAGGCTCGGCGCGACTGATATTGTATTGGCTCAATTGGTTTGAGTCCCAACTTCTTGTACCCAGATCTTGTTGGGGACATGCACGAAGAAAAATAAATCAAGAGCAGACCGCTCTGATACCACTGATCCAGATTTAGGATCAGAATGAACTAATTAAAAGACTGAATACAATAAACATGGATATATGAAGAATAACACATATATCCAGTGAAAAATATCTTCTATTGAATAATGAAATAGGATGAAACTATAAAATTGCATAACTGGATCACTTGCTCGAATGGTGGTAGCTATATCTAAGAAGAGATGTGGTTTCTAAGCACATCCATCTGAGAAAAATGAATTGCATTGACGCTCTAGATGCCTTTTTGATATTATTCATGAATTCCAAAACCCTAGACATCCAAAAACGTAACCCTAGGAGGTGAAACGTCAAAATTCATGTGGGCCCCTATGGGTAAGTTGGTACCTCAACTTCCCGGGGTCATAATTTTTTCATACGACTTCCGTTTTAGGCGCTTGATAGCCCATTGGAAAGGTATTTCAGATAATTTAAGATTCTGTCATCAAACTCAAACTTCTTCTACAGTTTGATTGTGGTGAGACAAAAAAACATCATTTATGCCTCCAAAACGGCCCTGGAAGTACAACAAGATGTGCTGACATGAAAAGATACAAAATAAGCTAGTTGGATTAGGTGAGAGGCCACCAATATCCACCTGGAAGATGTGTAGGGATTCATACATCCCGAGAAGTGTAGAACCCACAATTACAAAAAAGTAT
The DNA here is from genome assembly GCA_010110895.2 of Picea sitchensis. Taxonomy (NCBI): domain Eukaryota; kingdom Viridiplantae; phylum Streptophyta; class Pinopsida; order Pinales; family Pinaceae; genus Picea; species Picea sitchensis. Next base: position 18,504 of record SNQJ01S0084284.1, read on the forward strand.
AGAAGAACGTGATGAACTAAAAATGGACAAGAGGAGCCAGTTGGAATAGTTGGGTGGCCACCAATAGCCAATTGTATCACCAACATTCAATGTTGTTGATCTATATGAATTCCATGAAGGAGAAAATGGTGATGATGAAAGTACTATGGATGGATGGGAACAAATACCAGTCAAGTGAGCTGAGGAAGTGGAAAAGTTTTTGGCCACAAGGATTGGTAGAAAAAATTGCAACAAGGAATATGTAGAATATTTAGTCAAATGGAAAAATAGAGGATCAAAGGAAGAATCGTGGGTTTTCAAAGAAGAACTAATGCACCTGCGAAACTCTCATCCTCTAGAAAAACAACCACATGAGCTAGAAGCTCATGTTTTTCTTACCAAGGGTGTTTGATGTGGGAGCATCTTTGGTTATGGGAAATCCACATCACCCAAAAACATTTCAATTTTGTAAAAGTTAATTTAGGATGAATAAGGATGCATGCAACTCTAATCGACAACTTGTGCTATTAATCCTTGTTAAAATTCATAGTGTTGCAACTCACTGCAACTCCTATGTCACGACTCCATGCTATAGGCTTGGTGTTGCAACTCGCTACAACTCCTATGATGTGAATCCATGCTACAAGATTGGTGTTGCAACTCGCTGCAACTCCACGCTATAGGATTGGTGCTGCAAATCCTATGCTGCAACTCCACGCTATAGGATTGGTGCTGCAAATCCTACGCTGCAACCCCATGCTACATGATTTGTTTTGGAATTTTTATGCTGCTACTTAATGTGTTGATTCCAAATTCATTCCATGTAGTGCCAAGTGGAAATCATTAGTGAATGAAAGGGGAAACAAATGAACTAACAGAAAAAACATAAAATAAGGGGGAAGGAAGTTGTCGAGGTTGATTTGAGCTAGAAGAAAGGAAGGTTTCCCTCAGGTCAATTTGAAGTGACTTTGACAACCACCAAGAACGACATAGAGAAAAGACAATATAATATGCATACGAACAACACAGTAAATCAATTCTAGTCTAGTGAGAAAAGATGTATTTCTCGATTACATTGTAATAAAGGGAATTATGAAATTAACAATAAAATAAAGGATTCATATCATATTTGTGTTCTGTAATTAAAATTCTTCTATTCTAGTCTTAACAACAATAAATGAATTGTCTGTTATGTGTTCAAATATGAGTTCCATTGTGCATTCTAAGAGCAGAGCATAGTCCTGTAGGTGTTAGAATTGCTACATGTATGTGAGCTACATCACTTTTCCCATTGAGAAAAAATTACAAAAGTCATAAAGATTTTTCATGAGATCACACAACTACCCCCTATGTCATTCAATCAAATGGAAAACCCTAATAAATGAGAACCTCACTGTTAACTTTGCAAATCAAATTGTCAAAGCTATATGATTCTCTCAAGTGAGATGATGAACCAGACTTAGTGAGATGCAAGACTGTTATGTATCTCAAATGAAATTTTACTCTTTCATTTAATTGTATTTTCTTTGTGGAGAAAGAACTAGTCAAAGTCTTGATTGCAGCGTTCAACACATGTGTTTGGTTCCACAAGGACTTGAAACAATTAATTACTTTCTTAGATTTAACCTTACATCAAGAATTTAAAATACCTTTGTTTATATTCAAGTGTTCCTACACTCGGATGGTGATTAATCAACATTAGACAGGTTGAATGATTGTGATCAATCTGACTCCCTTGTATTGTATTTATTAATGGAAAAAACTCAACATTAAAACATATCATATTAGCTTATAAACACAACATTCATCCATTGAGAAACATAGCACGATTGACAATGAAATAGACTATTGGTAAGTTATTTAATTATGATATCAACAACACAAGTTGAGTTGAATCTTGGGGTTCAATGGATGCCAACGATACTTCAATTTAATTATAGTCCTTCACAATAAATGTTATCACAGAAACTAATTGCAATAACACAAATCAATTTCTACAATGTGAAACAAAACTAACAAGTAAATTGACTATTAATATACTTAGCTCAACGTCCTGGGAGAGTTGATTGGTCCTTTCTAATATTGGTAGTGAGATGAGAAAACTCGAGATATTACGAGTAGAAAAATACCTTGAACTAAATTTATGCTTTTATTAAAACACAATACCAAAAGGGTTACAACATATACATCAATCCATATAAAAGTATGGATTTGATCCCTAGTATAGCTAATTCACCCCCAACCTCCCTTTGATGATTACATATTTGTACACAAAATTGGATGGGAAGGGTCAAATCTTATCCCCCAAACTCAAATCAAATGAAATCTGGGAAGTGTTTTTGGTTTTTTTTCAAATCTAGGCATAACAGAAAATTTGGGTGAATTTATGCATTTTGGGAAGATTGGAATTGAAGGATCAGACATAAATATCAAACTATTCTTGATTTCGAAAAACCTCCCACTTTAAACTCAATTTATCACATTCTGGAGAAAATCCATATCTTATATTTCTCGGATTCGTCTTAATTCACACAAAAATCGAGGCGGAATTATGTTGTTTGAAAACTACTGCCAAATTGGGCTGAACTATTTTTCTGAGTTGGAGGTCCATATGTGCGACCTGGGCACATTATGAGACACATGAAATCATTTTGACGTCGTTGTGGAGAAAACCCATATTCTTGATGTTTTCTCAGAGATGCACCAATAGGCTTAGCTACAAGGAGAAAACCCATATTCTCGATGCTTTCCCGGAGATGCACCAATAGGCTAAGCTACAATGTCAGGTATTAGAACTGCAGTGATGGTACACGAATGTTGAACATGTTGGTACAAAAATCATGTTTCATATACCATCATTAGTAAAACCTTGTAAAAATCCTCTTTAATCAATAAAAACATTAGAAACTAGATATATTAACCATAAGTATGTATTTATTCTTAAATGGAATGCTTGTTGACAGAAATGATTATATATCATGGATGAAGTGCGGAAAAATGGCTTGGAATGGCAGTTTTATTATGTGAGAAATGTAGGAAAAACAAGGCTCAACACTGCCCCAAATTTGAGGATTTGCATGTCCTCATGCAAACATGGTAAGGAACCTTTGCTATTTATCGTATACTTTGTTTCACATAATTATATTTTTGTGACATTGTTTCTTTGTGTAGGTGTTGGTTCTTGTGGAGAAACATGCGCAACTGATTTTTATCATATGGTCACATTGAACATATTTGATTTCTTTCAAAATAGAGCACCAAAAATTGTCATGAAAATAAAGGAAAAGCAAGGGATGGGTATTATGAGGGATGGTGGATGAGTGAAAAGGATGGTTTGTGAAATTATGGAGATGGTGGTAGTATGCATATGTACTTGGACACTTTTATGAGTGTGGAGAATGGTTGATGAAGATGGTGGCAGTATGAACTTGGGATCTTTTATACTTTGTACTTTACTTTCATCTTAAGACCAATATTTACTTGTAGTTATTTGTTTGGATAATAAACAATGACTTCATCATCTTGTTTAGAACATTCACATGAATTAGGAATGTTTTATGATGTTTAAAGAGAAGACATTATGGTTGTTGCTTTGTATTTTTACTTCTATACCATATATTTCATTTTCATTGCTTGGTCTTATGATTAGAGTATAAATTTTACTATTAATGATGGAGTGAAAATGGAAGGTTACTAAGTAGTGGTGATGGTACTTTGTAAGTGGTGATGATGTGCATTGGAATGTGGAGTGGTTATGCATCATTTTTCCAAATTATTAGTAAATTAAAGAGATTTATACTTACTTTACCTTAGGTTACCTTTGTTGTGTTGTCTAAAGGTGTGGGGTTGATGTATGCTAGTTGAATGTTGAATATGAGGGTGAGAAAGGATGCGAACTGCTGAGAATATGAGAGAGAACTGAAGCAGATGAGAGATGAATCTACTGAAAGAGGATGAAATGAATCATGTTGAAGGAAGGAAAAATTGGTTGAGATGTATTGAAAATGCTAGAGATGTTGTTAAGAATCTAAAGATATGGAAGGGATCTGAAGATATCCCCCAAACCGAATGGTTTGCATGCCCTCATGCAAACTACTTAGAACTGTGTGGCAATATTTTATTGGAACAAGTTGCTACGAGAAAAAAAATACTAAAAGATTTTATTGATACCATGAAAGCATATAGTCTTTGCCCTTTATCTGCATGTATGTACAAGTTAGTCCATGTGAATGAATTTTCTTGAAGTTGAACATGGAAAAACTTTGTTGGATTACCAGTCAATAATGGAAAATTTTAACCAATGCAAGACCACTCACCAGTGATGTAAATAAGCATTAGGGTACTATAGTACAACCAAGAAGTGACAAATATATGTGTTGATGTCGAATCCCCTGCAAGTTCTGAGGATCAAGAGACTTTGATGTATCCCCTTGTCTTCAGTGAGGAAGTCTACCATTGAGGCATGTAAACTCCAAGGTACTATAAATGACTCTAACCTTGTTCCCATATGATGTATTGATGTCGATGGGACAAGATTAATTGGAAGGTGGACCTTAAATAATTCCACATCATCCAACGTGATTGAAAAACATAAATGATTTGAAGAATACAATACAATATTTGAACTAACATAAACTTACATAACTTATTATGAATCTTTCCTGCTAAGAGTCCTGGTTTTCAAGAAAGATTCATGTCTAGTTGTGCTAGTTACCTGGTTTTCACAACTAGACTTATTTTTATGTTTACTATTCTATTTATTTATTTATTACAATGTCCTCCTCTACTTGAAAAGGGAAACCCTTTGATGAAGTGTAGGAGTATTTCCAATGAATCCATGTGTGTAAAAGGATTACAAACATATTCATACTCAGGTTTGAAAAATATTCTTTAATGTATACTATAGCATGAGATACTGGTTGCTTTGAAGGATATGATGTGAAGAGTTGTTGAAGAAGAGAGTGGTGCCTCAACCCGATGGTCTTCTGGAACCAATGTTCAATATAGTGAAGATGTCCTTGGTTCAATTATTCTTTTGGAGCACTCTATATGTTCTCCTTGACCATGCCATTTAGAACTTCTTGATCAAATTATTGAACACATAAAGGATCTAATGATGGGCGTGGTGGAAATTCCTTGGTCTAAGGTTCTATTGTCTTCTCTCCATTGGATGTAGTCCATAGTTTTCTAATCTCTTCTGTAAATTAGAAAGAATGATAAGGGGGGAGCTTCTAGATGTGGCTCATGGAAATTTTTGGTTGTTTATCACTTCCCAGAGTATGGGTATGTTCTTGACTATTGTCAATATTTTCTCTTCCTAAGACGCAGAGATCTCGACTGTTGCTAGGATTTGAGAAATATCTTGGATTAACATTTCCTCTTTTTTTCAATGGAATCTTAAGCATCCTTGTTTTTCCAGTTGGTAGGTCTTGTCTTGCATAGGGGTTAGTGTATGGGGGATCTTACAACTCCAAAAACTTTAAAAATATTGAAGAAACGAAAAGGAAACAAACTTAAAGAAAATACAAGAAAATTAATCATGTACTCGAAGCACCATTGTGCTACTAAGATCCCATTGTCACCAAGTTATATTTTCACATAAGTTAGGATTCTCTTCTTTTCATGAATCAAATTAAAAGAAAACACACTTGCATAAAATAAACAAAAATGAGGCTTTGGAGAAACTCACCAAAGTGAATGTGCCTGGATAGAACCCCTTCAGAAATTATGAAGCAAGGGTTCCTTTGCATCATATTGCTTCTCCTCCCCCAAGTTTCAATTGTAGCTAAATTACACACAAAATAGAGAATTTTTTAAAACAAACTACCTATGCTATATTAATCCCTTTAGCGCCTCCCCGACAATGTCACCAAAAATGTCGGGAAAATTATATGTGATAATTTTTGTTATACTTTAATGTCAACAAGGGGGTTCGTAAACTCATAGATGAAAGTATAGGAAATGCAAGATCAAAGCCTATTCTAGCCTATGCTAACAACTAATTCCAGAAAAACACACTTCAACCTGCAATAAAATGACAAATCCACAAGACAATCAAACCACAATCAACCTACGAACAACTCATCAAAGCATGAAAACAATCAATCATAAAAGAAATAAAAACAACTCCACTCAATCCACACAAATACTACTAAGCATGAACATAATACCATATCTATTCATGTGATCATGTCTAGATCATTAGTGTATGCATGCACATGCCAAGGATCTATCCCATCTTCATTACTAGTCTATGGTTATAAAAGGAATTCAAATACTAGATAATGACCAAATTCATGTGCTATGTAAAAATAAATATAAAATTTACCCAAATTGGCATTAAAATCAGTCATACGGATGAGGTTACTCAAAAACTCATAGGTGTGTGCTAGTGACCTAAAGTGGAATTTTCATATTTAAGAGTAAATCCCCAAACTCTCGATTAACCTAAATCTCATGCACTCACATTGACATCAAGCATGATAACCCTAAATGGTGTTGTTGCAATCTTGCATCCAGACAAAGTGTCTATGTGCATAGAAGTGACTCTGGATAGATGTTAACACCAATCTTGACACATCTAAGTGTGTGTGATGAAGTGACAGAGGTTTTATTAATCTTTCTACTAAAGGAAATCCATTATTGGTAATCAAACAAAAATTTAACTAACAAAAAAGGAATGCAACAATATAGTCAACACATTGTCTAGATTCCAAGGATTTTCCCACTGAGAAGAAACTACAACAATCATAAAGATATCTCCTGAGATCACAGAACTACCCTCTATGTCATTCAATCAAATGGAAAACCCTAATAAATGAGAACCTTACTGTTAACTCTACAAATAAAATTGTCAAAGCTACATGACTCACTTAAGTGAGATGATGAACCATACTTAGTGAAATGCAAGACTTGTATGTATCTCAAGTGGAATTTTACTCTTTTATTTAAATCTATTTTCTTTGTGCAGAAAGAACTAGTCAAAGTTCTTGTATGCAACATTCAACACATGTGTTTGGTTCCACAAGGAATTGAAAAAATTAATTACTTTCTCAGTTTTAACCTTATGCCAAGGCTTTAAAATGTCCTCATTTATATTCAAGTGTTCCTACACTTGAATGGTGATTAATCAACTTCACCCATGTAGAATGATTGTGATAGATATGACTCCCTTTTGTTGTATTTATTAATGGAAGAAAATCAACATCAAAATGTATCATATTATCTTATAAACAAAACATTCATCCACTCAAAAACATAGCACAATTGACTGTATACAAAGGGTGAACTATAAAATCTCAGTTCAGATATTTTGGTGTGTTCTTACTCATTTGTAATATTTGTACATGTCTTTGTCTCATGGAAAATATTCTACTCCTCATGGAGAGGCTCCATATCTCCTTCATCATTTGATATTTAAGCACATTGTCTCTTCAAACCCTTTTTAGGGAATGAAAAGTGAGAAGTGCATTTTTGTGAATGTGGGGTTGCCTACCTACATATTTGGAGACTCAATAAATTTGATGAATTATATGTAACTCTACATCCACAATTTTGAGAAAATAACTAAGTATAAAAGGTGAAAGTGCATTGTGGAGAATGCATAAGTAAAAGGTGCAAAATGTATAATGGATGAATGCGGACCTAGGCACTTGCATACTTGGAGTCATGGAAACAGGGAAAAGTAAAGAGGTCTTCCCTGCATTACTTGAATTTGGCTAAGTGTTATGGATCTTGAAGAAAGAAAAAAAAAACTAAGAAAATAAAAATAAAGGCAGAGGAAGGACTTTATGGGTAATAATACTAAAACAAAAACAAAAAATTGACCACAAACATGGATCAATAGGAGAAAGGGGAAAATCTTCCCATACAACACAAAATGTCAATTTGATTTCAGTGAAACTAAATCTAAATTTTAGTTCATATCCAAGTTGGTTTAGTGAGGGAAACATTGAGTAATTTCCTTTTTGTATGGATATATACAGGGATGTTGAAAATGTAGCAGGATGGCCATGACTGCTTCACCTGCTAGAAGGTCTAATGAAATCACTTCCTTGTATATATAAAGTCTCAAAGTGAGTTTGCGGTTCTTCCTTAACTGTTGAAAATATTTTCAACCGCATACCATCCTCAAGGTTGATTTCTTTGACTGCATTTTTTGTCTTCTTGCTTTGACTTGCTTGCAAAAGAACAAGGTATTTTTGTCATCATATTTCAACCATAGAATCTTAGATTTGAAACACCATTCCTCTTCCTCCTTATGATGGGATTTGTATATTTTGTTGTATAAATCTGTCTCCTCCAATAGGATGTGCATTACGATGTCTCCTTCCTCCATTATATTTATGAGGAGATCCAAGCTAATCTTGAAGGTGTAATATTTATTGGAGCAAGGAGATATAGGATCCCTTAATTAATTCCTTTAGAGAAATCTTGACAACTCGAAGTTTTTCTTGCCATACATGTGATGTGGAGACAAACACTGAATTACTCCATGCTTCAAAGATAACTTCAAGCACTCTAGGATTATGAAGCCATAAAGGGAAAAAATGGAAAATAATGAGCCTAATATTTTTATGTTGCACAAAGGAAAGAGAGACGTGATTATTATTTGAGACTCTAGAGGGGATAATATTGGAGGTGATGGGTTGATTCTATAAAAGAAAATCACTATGAATGAGGAAGCGATATAATCTTGTTGCTATGTGGATAGGTCCTATTCTCTTGTTACTCCAAGAAAATTACCCTTTTGTTGGCTTGACATCCACCAAGCCCCAATATGATATAATATCTTCCATCCTTTCTCAAAAATGATCTCTCACTGTACCACCCCATTTTTTTTATTTGACAAGACTACATTGAGATCTCCTACCACTATACTATTTCTGGAGATTTCTTATTCTTTAAGTGCTTGCATGGATAACCATCAATTTACCTTTTCCATATAATCTATTGGCATACAATTTAAATAGATGAAATGACAAAATTGAAGTTTGATGGGTAAGACAAGTCAAAATCTAATGTTGAGGGTGTTGGAAAATTCTAAAATAAGTTGGGATGCATCCAAGAGAGAGAAAACTCCTCCTGATTCTCCTTTAGTATTGATCGCAACTCCAATGATTCATTATAATAGCTAGCATTTATTTCTCCTATAATTTTCTCCCCTAGATGAGGACCATAGATGTTTTTTCATCTCTAAGAGAATATTATTTAAATATGCTACTTAGGACTTTGTAATTCCATGACACCACAATCATTATTTAACATTTAATGGTTTAGTGCTACCTCCTAAAAAGGGTCCATAGGAACTTAATGTCCTGTGTTCTTTGTAGACTGAGATTTGACCCTTACTCCTAATGAGCTTTCTATCGTGACTGTTAAAATGTCGGTATGCTCATTTAACCATAGAAAATGTCACTTCATTATCAACCAACCATAGAAATTCATAATACCACCCCCGAGGACACTAACCTTTTCTTAGATAGAATGATTCTGACAAGTCCACACTAGAACCAACCGATAAACCCTAACAAGAAACACCATTGATGCAGAAACAACACAATAACAAGAGACCATACCTCTATCAATATAAGCGTACCTTTACCAAGAGAAGAACACAAGATAGATGCCAGAAAGACTTATATTGCACCACGACAACTGCTACACTACCCTCTCTAGAGTTGTGCCTCCTTCTACTGCAACAACAGTTGCTTCTCTTCAAACTTTTTCCCTCCTTCTATTGAGTGAGATTATATATAAATGAGGAGCTCCTAACCTTTATTTATATTAGTTTTCCAAGGTGTATTTTCATGTGGGACCGACCTCACTCTCTAGAGCCTTTTAATACTTTATTATTATTATCTTTGGGTTGACTTCTCTGTCATAGTCACACATAGAGACTGTCTGATGCTCCTGTCACAGTCATGCATCTAGGGTATCATCATACTTTTGGGCTTTATTTCATCATGGGGCTTAAACTCACCATCTCACACTGAATATGACATCTAGTTCATAAAGAACTAGTAACCTGTCAACTCACACAAAATCTAACATCTAGTTCATGAAGAACTAGTAACTCGTCATCTCACATAGAATGCGACATCACAAGAAGTTATGTAACCACACACAACATGCATCTAGAGTAGTAACTAGACTAAACCAAATCCCACTAGTTGGCACAATAGTCATGATGGGTCTTTCTTCTGGTCCACACTAAATAGGCACTAGATATATAGTCGTACAAACAACCATCTCATGTAGAACTAGGTAATAGGGTGACTAAGTCTCATATGGAGTCACACAGAAAAAGTTCTCACATGAATAAGTCCTCAAGGGGATAAGTCTCATGTGGGATCCTGGAGGTTGTGCTCTCATATGAATAAGTCCCACTGGTTGGCATGCTAATGTAACATGTGTACCAGACTATTTCACTGGAGTAGCAATATCTCATCATACCATACTATTTCACTAGAGTAGATATGCATACCAGACTATTTCACTCGAGTAGAAATATCTCAACGTACCTAACGTTGTTGTTGGAGTAGCTATGCATACTAGAGTATTTTACTAGAGTAGCAATATCTCAGCATACCAGAGTATTTCACTAGAGTAGCTATGTGTAACAGACTATTTCACTAGAGTAGCTATGTGTACCAGAATATTTCACTAGAGTAGCAATATCTCAACATACCAGACTATTTAACTGGAGTAGCTATATGTACCAGACTGTTTCAATGGAGTAGCTATGTGTACTAGATTACTTCACTGGAGTAGAAATATGTCAGCGTGCCAGACTATTTCACCGGCGTAGCTATGCATACCAGACTATTTCATTAGAGTAGTAATATCTCAGTGTAGTAGACTATTTCACTAGAGTAGTTATGTGTACTAGACTATTTCACTGGAGTAGCAATATCTCATCATACGAGACTATTTCACTAGAGTAGCAATATACCAGACTATTTCATTGGAGTACCTGCATACCAGACTATTTCACTGGAGTAGAAAACCTGCATACCGGAATGTTTCACTGGAGTAGAAGATGTCTAACACACTAGTTTGGCCCTCTAGTTGTATTTGAGGCACACTCTCCCTGAAGGATCTTTGTGAAGCCTCCAACCACACAAACTGGTTGGGCTTCCACAACTGGGAAAACACACTCTCCCAAAAGGATCTGCGTACACATCATCCTGACCAGTGCCACAGTTAGTGCCCGAGCATGACCAGCTACTATCCACACTATACCATGTTGTTATCTAGATTTGCATCTATAACACATCATACCCTATCACAAGGTTACGTCCTTTCGGACCACACCAATATTGTCCCTAAAGTACTCAAACTTCACCTTTGATAGAGGCTTGGTCAACACATCAACTACCTGATCATCTGTAGCCACATATTGGAGCTTCACCGCTCCTCTTTGCACCATATCCATGATACAATGATATCTGATCTCGATATGCTTCGACTTGTCATGAAACGATGGGTTCTCCGACAAATTCACACAACTCTGGTTTTCGCACCAGATGCAAGTCACCTCTAACATGAGATCAAACACACCAGCTAGCAACTTTCAAATTCACACTGCTTCACTACTATTTGGACGTGTTGCTATGTACTCTGCCTCATCATACATAGCACCATATTGGATTGATTTTTGTTAAATCATGAGGTCATATCCGATCCCAGACTGAAACAACATCCAGATGTACTCTTCGGGTATACAACACTACCGACCCAATCTAAATCTATGTACCCATGTAGTCTAATCTCACAATCCACATCATACCTGAGTCCATAATCCACTGCACCCTTCAAGTATCTCAACACATGTTTTTTCCGCAACCAGGTGAACACGTCTTGGCTCAACCAATATTGACTCAATGTGTTCACCGTAAAACATATATCCAGTCTCATGTTCATCAGGTACATCAATGAACCAACCAACTATCTATACATGGTGATGTCCACTGTCTCTAAAGAAGTATCACACAACAACTTCATATTCGTCACCATTGGGGTAGGCATGGCCTTGTAATCCATCATAAAAAAATCTCTTCAGGATCTCCATTGCATACTTTCCTTGATTAAGGAAAATCCCATCCGGTCTTTGCCATACCTCCATACCCAAAAAGTAATGAATTATACTTGGGTCCTTCATCTCGAACTCTGGAGCAAGCGTATTATTAAATTCATCAATGAGTTTCTCAACACCTATTAGAAACAAGTCATCCACATATAACAATAATATCACTGGTCCACCATCCACAACCTTGCGGTAAAGGTTGGAATCTTCTTTACTCTTGGTAAATTCCAAGCTCATCAGGAAACTATTTGATCTAGCATATCATGTGTGCCTTCTTAAGCCCATACAATTTTTTCTTCAACCTTCATACTTGAGAATCCTTCTCATGTACCTTGTGGTTTCTTTGTGTACACTTCTCCTGACTACTAGAGCAAGTATATCATCATAATATTCTCCCTCTTTATGGGAGAATCCTTTGGCCACAAATCAATCTTTGTACATCTCTATGCTGCCATCAACAATATGTTTGATCTTGGAAGTCACCACTGACTTCCCTTCTGGTCTCGGAACCAAGGAAAAATCCATATCCTAGTCCTTCTGACTGAATTCCTCCTCTGTTACTGAAACAAAGGAATCTTCCCAGAAGGTCTCATATCTCCTCGAAGCCTCTGAAGCTTCGATCTAGTCTCCTCAACTCATGGCACCTATCTTCCAGTCTTGGCAGACGTCTCTCTCTCCCATCTGAATATGAAGAGGAATACTTTCTAAATGAAAGTCTCTAAGCCACTAACTCTCTCTAAAATTAGGCTCACTCTAAGTCTCCATGTTCCTTCTAAATATTGACTCCCTTTGAGTCTATATAACCTTCAGAGACATCTGTTCACTTTGTGTTTGATGATTTCCTCTGAAGTCTCCTATGAATAGTCTTGGGGAGTTTTCTCCTCCCTACTGGATCATGAGGGATAACTCCCTCTGAACTCTAGGTCCTTCTGAGTTGATACTTGGTAGGGTTGCCTGCCTCACCACTGGTGGATCCATATTCTCCTCATGATATGGCTCATCAATGTTATATATCTTTGCATCCTGCAAAGTGTCATGGAACCATGTTTGTCTCTTCTTGGTTACTACAACAATTTTCGGTAGGCCCTTCTGGCTCTACTAACTCTTCTTGATGATCTGAAGAGTGATCAACTGAACTAGAGGGATTTGTTTGGTCAACTTTGGAGCCTTCTGCTCCTTACAATCAATCACTATATGAGATACTTTGTATCTCGCAAAAGTACCTTTCTTTATCCTCTTTTTCTTCGGTACATGGATGTATGTGGTCGTGTATACAACTTCTTATCTAGATAGTCTTCTCCATGTCTCAAATTAGAGACCATCTAATATGTTTCTTCCTGCAAGAGTCACTATAACTTCCCTCATAGTTATCACATGTGACCTACCCGAAACAAGATCAACAACAAGGGAAAACAATAGACAAGAATAACACTCTTATAAAAAAAATATCGAGAACAATCATCAAAGTAGCTCCTTCTCAGAGCTATAAATTGTGACCTTCCAGGAAGCAAAACAAGAAATATCTCCTAGACGAGATGTTAGTTCATCTTGCAAACAAGAACAATAAGCATTTATATCAATAGTACTCACATGCTACCAAGTAATCATTGTATCTAGAAGTAATAAAACCTTTCAAAGATTGTTTTCAGAGCTATAGTGTTTGCTTGTAATGTAGCAAATATCAAACTTGATATGTGCAAATTGGAAACTTATCAATTTAATCAATCAAACATGGAGTGCATTGTTCCTCTGAATGTGATGGATCTGAGATCTCTCTGGATCTATGATTTTTTCTTAAACAAAAGATCACTTCTCCTAAAAACACCCTCAATATAGTGATACAGTTTAAACATATACAAGTACACACCTCTGGCAGGAGTGGAACACAGTGAAAAGAAACGACGAATCCTAAACTTCAAAGTGCGTGAACTTGCAATCTATAGGTAGCTGGCGATGTGCTAGGGTAGGGAGCACCAGGACAACCAAAATTTAGGCCCAACACTTCACATAAACTTTCACTGCAAGTGGCATTGCAACTAGTGATGCAATTGACACTGCAACTAGTCCGAAGCAATTGGCACGAAGCAACTACAAGTGGTACTGCAGATCTAGGGTTTTATGAGAAAATCCTAATTTCTCAAATTCATAAAATTGCATATCTGATCCGGGGAAATATGAACTTTACTAAGGAGATCTTCTTGGTGGGTTTAGTAAGTTCTCAACGAGCTTGACAAGGGGGAAAACTGAGGATCTTCCTTCCAGCGGTTAGACTTACGAAGGAAACTATATTTGACACCATGCTAAAATTTTGGTATGCTCGTTTAACCATAGACAATGTCACATCATTGTCACCCAACCATAGGCATTCACTATGCCACCCCCGAGCACACTAACCTTTTCTTAGATAGAATGATTCTGGCAAGTCCACGCTAGAACCAACAAATAAACCCTAACCAGAAACACCATTTTTGCAACAACAACACAATAAAAAGAGAATGTACCTCTACTAATAGAAGCGTACCTTTACCAAGAGAAGCACACAAGAAAGATACCAGAAAGAGTGAGATTACACCACAAAAACTGTTGCACCACCCTCTCCAGACTTGCACCTCCTATTGCAACTGTAATTGCTGCTCTTCAAACTTGCGCCCTCCTTCTGCTAAGTGAGAGTATATATAAATGAGGAGTGCCTAACCTCTATTTATACTAGTCTGCCAAGGTGTCTTTTCATGTGGGGCCGACCTCACTTTCTGGAGCCTTTTAATACTTTATTATTATTCTCTTTGGGATGAATTCTCTTCTATGGTTTTCACACATCTAATTAATGGTTCTCTTACTTCCAAAATATTCTATTCTAAGTAAAAAAGTTACACTTGGAGGTTAATACCTCCTGCAGCTTCCAAAACATCAACAATGATTTGTATATCAAACAAATTTTATTTGTTTTGCAACTTCCTCTTTTTTTATCTTTGGCTACTTCCTCCTACCTTTTTTGGGGGGGAATTCCTCTTCATTATCTTTTTCATCTATGAGTTGTTGAGATTTCTTCCTTTTCATGACACTACTAACGTTTGGGTTGGTTTTCCCTATAATATGTTCAATTTATTCATGCCTATCTGAGACAAGATCTTATTAAAAATCTAGAGGAGTTTCCACTTGAGTTTTCGAGAAAATGGATCATTGAAATACTTAAGGGTTGAGAACTAGATTTCATCTTACATGCTCAACCGATGATGCATGCACTTCCAATGAGATCGCTACTTCTTGATGAGATAAAAATTCAAACCTATTTGTTGTAATGGGAGGATTTGAGGATGGGATGTTAGATCTTACTATGACAATGCTCTTAAATTTTGTTGGCATTGATGCACGTAGCTTGGATGGGATTGTTTGAATCAAGCTTGCTGTGACATGTTTCTTTGAGGTCAATGTAGCAATTTTTCCAATTAATGCTTTGATTTGTACTCATTTTTTTCTTCATCATTTTTTATTTCTCATCTTTATCAGTTGTTGTTGGAGTTTGGAGTTGATTTTTATTGCAATCTTAGACAAAATGACCATATTCATGAAATGAATTACATTTTAATGATGGTTTACCATAGTCCAATTTCTATGCATCGTCCAATTATCCAAGTAAAGGAGAATATCCTCTAGAAGTCCCTTTTATAGGTCCACCTCCACACATATCTTTGTGCATGCAAATATTCCTTCCTTCTCCTATGATTTATCAATGTATTTACTAAGTTTATTTCCAATACTTCTCAAGGAATCCTCTCCTTGGCAATGAAAAGGAAGACGGGGCAAATGCACCCATACAAGAGCATTAGAGGGATCATCAACCCATGATCAAAACTTGGGGTCCAATAATTGAGGTACATTCCCCTAGTTCCAAAAACATAAGGCCCATAGCAAAAGATAAAATCTCAATCTTCTTTTGCTTCAAATAAGAAAGCGTAAAACCCTCTACCACATTAATAATAGGCAAGTTTTCCCTTGATCATAACTATCCATTTCTTCCATAGTTCTTTTTTTATCCAGATGTTCAATGATCTCAGAGAGGGACAAATGCTTGTAAATTTCCCAATATGTCCCGTTTCAACAAGGATCATAGCCATATGAAAAGAGAAAACAAAGGGGAGATTGACCTCAAAGATTTGTTCCATTTCTTAACAAATGTTGAAGGTTAGGAATTTTGAATAGATTTCCCTAGTGAAGAAATGAGAGAGGGAAATATGATAGCATCAATATCAACCTTAGGAGGGACAACCCCCTTGTGAAATCGAATCCATGACCGAATGACCATAAGAGTAGTGCAAAGACTAAAATTTCTTAGAAGAAGAACTTGTAGAATTAAGATCAAACCTTCAAATTTAATCACTTAGTCTAAATAAACAAAAAGTTATATTAATATAGCAATTTTCATAAAAATATGTAGAACTTAATATTTCTACATATTAACCTATCAAATATCTCCTTTTCTCACGGCCCGGGCATGGATCGACTTGCCATACCTATCCGACCATACCCCAATCTGCCTCCAGCTTGGACAAGCAAAATTGGGGATGAGCTACCCGTTTAAGCTCAACACGGCCTGGCTGCTGGAGCTCTCTTTCGACGTTTTAGTCAAAAAGGCCTGGACCGACGCTTCCCATTTGATACCAGGGGACACACAGGGTAACCTACTCAGAAAATTAAAGTATCTAAGAGCACTCACAATCAATTGGCTGAAAGCAAAAAAAGCACAGGAAACTGCTATTTTAAACAGAATTGAAAATCAACTTTCTTTCTTATACAGACAAAGGGCTTGCAATGACCAGCGGACGGATATTGGAGCAAAAATAAATACATTAGAGACAAACAGACTCCACATTCTACAGGCTGAAGAGAATAGATGGCGACTTAAGAGTAGAGCGCTCTGGCTCTCCAGTGGTGACAGCGATACCCGGTATTTCCATCGTTTTGCCAACCAGCGCAGAAATAAAAAATACATTTGGGATATTGAGGCAGAGGATGGAAGTACCGCTCTCCATACAGAAGACATAAAACAAGAGGCTCACAAACATTACAAGAATTTTTTTAAAGAAGAGGCGCACCTCTCCATTCAGAACCAAATCGAATTAGCCAAACTCTTGCCTCAGATGATCACTGAAGATGAGGCGAGAGCTATGGAAGCTCCATGCACAACTGAGGAATTATACCAGGCATTAAAAGGATTCAAAAAAGAAAAAAGTCCCGGTCCCGATGGATGGACCATAGAACTCTACATCCATTATTTCGACTTAATGGGCCAAGATCTGTTGGTAGCAGTTGAGGATTCAAGGATCAAAGGAACGGTCAACAAACATTTAAATAGCACATTTATTGTCCTAATTCCAAAACAGAACCACCCCCGGCGGTTCTCGGATTACCAACCAATCTCGCTTTGTAATCTTAGCTACAAGATCATCACCAAAATCATCGCCAACAGGATTCGCCCTCATCTTTCCCGGTCACTGGCAGCAGAGCAACTTGGCTTTCTCAAGGGAAGACAAATCCTCGACGCAATAGGCACTGTACAGGAGTGCTTACACAGCATCAAAACAAAACATGTGCCGACAATCCTCTTAAAACTGGACCTCAAGCAGGCTTTTGACTGTGTAAACTGGAACTTCCTACACCTCATACTTCTCCAGTGTGGTTTTGGGGCAGCCACTACAAAGTGGATAATGGGATGCATAACCATAGCCACCCTGGCAGTTTTAATCAACGACGAGGCTACAAAAGCTTTCCACAGCGAAAGAGGACTCCGACAGGGATGCCCCCTCTCACCCCTTCTTTTTATTCTGGTCTTAGAATGCCTCAGTATATTGTTAAAAAAAAGTAAATTAGCTGGCTCGCTCATGGGAATCAGAGCTTCTAGACTGACCCAAATTTTACATCTGCTCTTCGTAGATGACGTTATTATTATGACATCGGACTCTTTGTCTGAGTGGACAGAAATTTTTAACGTGCTAAAAGTTTTCTGCTCTGTTACAGGCCTAAAAATAATTTTTCAGAAGTCTCTGTTCTTGGCTACGGGTGCAAAGGATGATTTCCTATCTGAGTTAAAAACTCTTTACAACATTGATTATCGAGACCTAGAGGCAGGCTTCAACTATCTTGGTTACCTTATCAAACCTTCTAGCTACAAAGCAAAGGACTGGTGCTGGTTATATGAATTATTTGAACGCAGAATTCAACACTGGTGTAACAGATGTTTATCCTTGGGCGGCAGATATATTTTGATAAAGGCAGTTCTTGAAAGCCTCCTGGTGCATTGGATGGCTCTGGCACACATCCCTCAATCGGTGCTAATAAAGCTTTGCAAGATGATCTTTGCCTTCCTTTGGAAAGGTAGCAAACAATTTAGAGGCAGCCATCTTTGTAAATGGGAAACCCTCTCAAAGCCAAAAGTCCTTGGAGGTTGGGGCCTGAGAAATCTGCACCTCACCTATCTTGCTCTCTCGGCAAACACCCTCTGGCGTATCTTGATGGTACCAGGCATACTAAACAACCTTATTATGGACAAATATCTATCTCACTTGCCGGTTCATTATTGGCTCAAAACCACCACCATCTCTCCACCAGGAGGCTCACAAACTTGGAAGCACCTTCTAAAGTCGCTGTCGATTCTCCTACACTGGATAGCTTGGCTGCCCGGAAATGGTACTACTATTGAAATAGGTAAAGATGACATCCTTGGATTGGGCAATAAATCTCTGCTCTCTCCTAGACTGCTGGATCGCTTACATACCTTAGGCTTACACTATCTTTTTCATTTAAAAGCACCGCTCAACAGCAGATCACTAGGCGAATCCTGGATCACTAGCTCCACGCTGAATCTTAACAGAGAACTCTCGGCTAAATGGAACAACTACATACTTCACCTAAAAGAAGCTAGAATCCGCTTACAGGAGCGACCAAACACTCTAATCTGGACCGGAGGCGACAAATCGGGAGTCATATCAATCTGAAATATCTACAAAGCTTTGACAGAGGAGATATGGCACACCCGAGAACAGACCTGGTGCATCCGCATGTGGAAGTGGAATTGTCCACTGAAACTAAAACTCTTTACTTGGTTATTGACAGAGAATAAAATCTTGGTCTGGGACATCCTACAGAGCAGGGGTTGGTCTGGCCCAAGCCGCTGCATTCTGTGTAAAGAGGAGTGTGAAACCTCTTTTCACCTCTTTGTGAGCTGCTTTTTTACCCGACAAGTCTGGCTACAAGTCATAGATTCACTAAATCTAACTGAACAGTGGCTGGGATCTTCAACAAACTCTTGCTTTAGCTCTTGGTGCACCAAACACCAACTCTACCCCTCCCTGCCAGCCACGGTCTATTGGAAGGTTTGGTTAACAAGAAATGCTTCCATATTTGATGATAAACCCCCCTCGGTTTTTATGGTGACAAACCTCATACTTTCTGCTGTCGACCACCCTTCCCCTCCCTTATTTGCCGAAAAAGTCCGCAGATCTTCGACAACTCTCCCTTTTGATAAGGCAATCGCCTGGTTCGACGGAGCAACACAATCAGGAGGATCACTCTATGGAGCAGGAGGCCACTTCCTTATCAGCTCTCATACCTCTTATAGATGGTCTCTCAAAGGAGGACAAGGAACCAACACAAAAGCCGAACTATTGGGGGCTTGGGCTTCCCTTTTTCTGGCTCAAAGGCTGAACATCGATGACTTGCTTCTTCTTGGAGATTCCAAAGTCATTATCGACTGGATAAATGATAAGGCTAACCATCGATCAGCAGCTCTGGAATGTTGGAAAGAGCGAACTATTGAAGCCAAAAGATCCTTCAAGAGCCTTACTACCTCTCACATCTACAGAGAAGAAAATGCCATCGCAGATCAACTATCAAAACTAGCTTTTTCCCGGCCTCTCGGCTTCATAACTTTCACCCGATGGGAGGATGGCAATGAAGGCCCCCCAATCCTGATCAAAATCTGATGCGACAGTTCCTAGAACACCGATTCCACCTTTGGCATTGTGTCTATGCTCTTGTGTTCAGTTCTATTTCAGCATCTCTGTTTTTTGATATCAACTGGCAACCCTCTCCAAAAAGACATGGCTGGCAACAAGCTGCCCTGACTCTGAATCCACCATTGGCATTGTTTCTATGCTCTTGGTTCAGTTCTGTTTCGGCATTTATGTTTCCTGATATCAACAGGCAGCCCAATCCAAAAAGACAGGGCTGGCAGCAAGCTGCCCACTTAGCATCAGTCGGAGACTTATGAACAGAGATCAAGGTTGAGAATATGAATGGACTATCTGAGTATTTCTTACACTGTATTTTCACTGCTTTTTCAAGACACCAATGAACAACAAACAACACTACACGAGCCATCCTGTAGCTGCCTTTTATTGCTATTAATTGTAAAAATATTATATCCTTTTGAATATAATAGTGCAACTTTCCCGTGGAAAAAAAAACCTATCAAATTTATATTCCAAAATTTTAAATTTAAAAAAATATATCTTTTTACTATTTAAAATTTTAAAACTAAATTAAAAATAAAAATTCCAACTTGTTTGTATTATTAACTTTACCATTTATTTTTTCAAAATGTTTTTAATGTTTTTAACATTTGAAAAAATTCTATACTTTAAAATGTGAATAAATGAAACACTTGAAGATATTCCATATATGCCTTTGGAATCATGTAGCTCTAAGTGCATTGACTCTAACTTTACGATCTACATTGACTTGCACGTTGCCTTGTAACTTTATTCACAACTTGCACGGGGCTTCAAGCGTTTATAAAGAAACCCTTAAATAATTATTTGACGAGCTTTTTACTTTTAACTATTGAATTTTTATTAGTTATAAAATTTAATATAAGATGATGTTCAAGGATTACTCTCAATATATTTGCGAGAGAACTATTATTACGAATTATATTGAGAGAGAATTATTACTAGAGAACGCCGAAAGGTAAAGAATTTATTATTGATTAAATTTATTAAATTTTATTATTGATTAACAAATAAACGGTTGGGTTTCATTTATCTGGTGTTAATATTTTAATTTATGTTAATCACTTACGTGGCAATCACTTAGCTATCAAAGTAATTTTTAAATAGGATCAAGTAAATGTAAAAAAGTAAACACATAAACGGATGTCTTTATAATAGCTAGGAAGTTAACGATTGAAATTACAGCCATTTATTTTGTGTGACTACTAAGAATATTCCAGCCATATTTAATCCTGTCCATAAAAAAACTTATTAAACACTAAACCCCTCTTAAATCTACAGTAAACCCCTATTAAACTTTCAAAGTTATTATTTTATTTTATTTTTTTAAAAAAAGTTCAATATAAGATTATAAGTTGTCTTTTTATCAATGCATGACAGGGCATTGAAATATCTAACTTTCATAAAAAGTAGCTAGCACAAGTAGAGCCACAAATTATGTGGCTATGAAAGCCTACAGGGATGACACTGTAAGAAAGAGCTATTTAGGTTATCTATGTTGTAGATTTTGTATTAAATAGTATATGTTCATATTTAATAATAATTTTAATATTAGTATTGTTCAAAAATATTTGAATTGTATTATTGGATGATTGTATTTTGAAGAACATTTTCAAGGAGCAATTATTTGTGTAGATATATATTTTTTTGTTCAATTGACAGATTCACACTCTGGTCTTATAAAACTAATTTTTAACTATATAGTAATTGATCTTATAAAACTTTGGTCTTATAAAACTAATTTTTAACTATATAGTAATTGATCTTATAAAACTAGTTGTTAACTTCAATTTTTCCAAATCTTTGTAACTTCATTTACATGGCCATCAGAAAGCAGGAGAAAAGGGAATATACTCCAGCTAAAAATATCAAATAGACAACTTAAAGAATGCACTGCTTACTGTAAATGC
This sequence comes from Picea sitchensis, assembly GCA_010110895.2. Lineage (NCBI taxonomy): Eukaryota > Viridiplantae > Streptophyta > Pinopsida > Pinales > Pinaceae > Picea > Picea sitchensis. Next base: position 40,487 of record SNQJ01S0084284.1, read on the forward strand.
ACAGCCCTTCAAGTCCACTGTTATGACGTCTTTCTCACAGCAGAAAATATTATATATATTTTTGTGAGCACAAAAGGTAGTCCAGCAAACCCCAAACCTAAGGAATTATCCCATTGTGATACCAGTCAATATCAGAATAGAGGCATTTAATCTCTAGCTTAGACAAAAGAGGAGTTCCAATCCATAGACAACGTCCCGGCTTTTAGAAGCCATTCTGTTATTTGCTCGCCATTGAAGGCAAGATTTCCAAAGACTCCAACAGCAGCAGTTGCTTTCTCTTCTTCATTTGAAGATGCCAGATATTTTGTATATTTTTCTCCAAGATGCTCGCAGAGACCAGATAAACAACAGCTTAGCATCTTGGAGAAAAATATATAAGATCTTTGGCGAAACTTGTTTCAATTTCCATCTCGACGCGAGATAAACGACAGATTCACAGCACAGGCTCGTCCCTCCTCCTTTTACCAGCGCAGCCTTCTTATGATCTCTGAAACTCTCTGAAACCTTGTTGTCACAAAGCATTTGCCACGACAAAAAATTTCGTGCTCGGCCCGGCAAAGAGAAACCTCACCTTTCCGTTTCCATCCGATTCCTGCTCTTCAAGCTAGCCAAAAAGCACGTAACGTGTTGACGGTACTGAACTAATCTGCGCTCAGATCGGTTAATGTGGCGAGAAAGATTCGTGTGCGTGTGTCGGACGGTACCGTGTGTCGGCCGGTATCAACTCATTAATTCAAAGTTGCTTGAAAAGGAGTGGGCAGCAATCTTCCCTCTAGAGTTGGGCAGCAATCTTCTTCTAGAGTTTTCTTTTCAGGTAGATATTTCTGTGAAATGTTTTTAAATTTTCTGTCAATTCAGAATTTTATTGATTTTTTGAGCATTTAGATTGATTTAAAATAGGACAAAACATCTAAGATAGGATTCTGAAATACATAAAACTTTGATCTATACGAAACTTAGACCAACCTTAAATATTTGACCAGATTCAAGTCCATTTTTTTTTGACTGAAAAATAAAACTCAAAAGAAAAGATTACTCCCAAATTAACCTACTCGACAAAGCTTACCTTGAATTCCAAGGTGCAAACAGACTTCATTCCTTTAACTGCAAGAGTCAGCGGGTCCAAATCCAATAATTGAGTTGCCCCTTTCCATTTTGGAAAGAGACACATTCTGTAGACTGTACCCCGGGAGGGGCACATAGTTTGACAAATTGTAATTAACGCCCACGTCCATACTGTCACACACAAGTGTAAGTCAATGCATACTTTAGTTTCAACGCTATTATCTTTAAGCACAATGGATACACATATCCATTAGGGTTAGGATTTCAAAATCCTAAAGCCTTAAATGTTAAATTTGAAGGGGTTTCGAATATTTGTCTTTCAAATTCCATTCCCGATATCCATGAATTATGTCTTCTCGTCGTCTCTTCAAGACAAGAGGTCAAAAGTTTTATTTATTTAATTAAAATGATTCGGTTTAGATTTTGTATAAATATCGATTCTCTTAATTGCCACTATAATCCAAAAGTATACCAAACCCTACAATAATAACTCATTATTTTATGAAAACAAAACATATCATATCACACATCTTTCATCTTTCTTAAAATATCTAAGTCAAAATGAATAATTTTAATTTTAAAAATTTAAATTTATCTAAAATAATTTAAATAAAAAAAAATAATAATTTAATTAAAAAATTATTATTATTTTTTAAATTCGTTCGTTTATTAACTTATTCCATTTCATAAAGTTTTTACTTTACTATCAAACAACGTTGACTTTGTAAGAGTGACATGCCCCTCTATATATTAAAACAAAATATGATAAAAAAAATTATGAAATATTTTTTTTTACGATTATAATATTGATTTCATAATACTCTGACTTTGTAAGAGTGACATGCTTTTAAAAATAATAATTTTTTCATGAACAAAATATGATATTTTTTTTTACGAGTTATAATATTGATTTCGTAATATATATTTGTTTTAAAAGAATGATAAAAAGATTAAAATCTAAATTAAAAATAAATGATAAAAAATTAATTAAAATAAAAACAACTTAAAAGTATCAATGAATTGCTTAGTTTTAGTTGTACCTGAAAGAGATAATTGTAACAATGTTCATCAACAATAATGTTCCAATTCATTTTCATTTTATACTAGTAATTAATAAAAAAACCTACCATTTAGATTGTTCCAATTGATAATATTGACAGCATTGGGAAACTACTTTGAAAAAATAAACTTTCTTGCTTCCATGATGAGTGTGTAACAACTAAAGCTAAAATGATATGTGGTTTGGTTTTTTATAGTATAAACGGTTAATATTTATTTGGGTCCAAATAGTAAGATATGTTATAGTATATGATTGTTATTTTTTACAATTTTGAGGATCAATCACAAATCCATGATGTGGTAAGAGGTTTCACATATTATGAATATACAATTTTGGTTTTAAATTATAATTAAATTTATTTATTTTCATAAAATATGGATTTTTATGAAATAATTAATCATTTATATTCATGTAAATAATTTTCAAAATTTTTACTTTAAATTCTAAATTGGATGTTTTATTGATAAATTGTAATCATAAAAATTATGAGTAATTCCAAAAACATTAAAGATGAAAATATAAAAAAAAAAAAGTAAATATAAAAACTAATCAAAACATTGACAAAAGTAATTTCATATAAAATTTCTTGGAAATTGTTTTCCTATTTTAATTGATTAGTGCACAATCTCTTCACCCACACATTAAATATATTTTTCTTCCTTTCCACAATTTTGAAAATTTTAATTTCTTCTTATTCTAACTTACATAGTGTTTTGTCAATCAATAGATTTAAAAAATTAACTTTTAAAACTATCTCTCTCTCTCTCTCTCTCTCTCTATATATATATATATATTTCTAACCCATAAAATATATGGGTTGAGAATTTTCCTCCAAGTTAATATTGAGGACTTTCTCTCCACAACCACACTTCAAAAACCATTCAAAATAGATAAAAACATTTAAATTGAACATAAAATTTTGGTAAATCTACTTCAATTTGTTGAATTCTTCTTTTTTTATATAACCACTCAAAGCTTATATAATTACCTTTAGTTTAAGTTCCTTTTAAAACTAGAGTTACAACACCCGTACATTTTTTTTTACAAATAATCCCAAAAATCAAACTATGACATGAACCTAATCACATTCACATTCAAACTTAATGTCATCATAGTTTTCCAAAGTATGAATTCTTTTGAAGTATTATGGAGGATTTCCACAAGTATGGATTCTTTTGAAGTATTATGGAGGATAAGTATAACCAACATCCAAATCACAATATAGGGAAACAAAGTTTCGTTATATATATTATAGATGATTTGAGTTATTTTAAAGTGGATTAAAAATTTTAAGACAAAGTTTCAAAATAAAATTCTTAATAATATAATAGAATTTTAACTTTTCAATAAAATTTCTATCAAATTTAAAAACATTTTTTTTTAAATAAAAAAAATATATAAATTTTCCTTATCTCATATTAATAACAACTTATCATAACTAATTTAAACTCTTCCACCATTAAACAAAATTAATACCATACCATTTACCACTTAAAAACATAAACTTAATTTTGAAAACTAAACATTTAACTTCCAAAATGCATATTATCTTACATGTGTTCAAGCATAAGCAACTTCAAAATCTTTTTAATAATTAAAAATATAATAATTGTTAACTAAAATCTTTTTAAAATTTTAACTTCAAATTTTTTTTAATTAGTATAATAATTTTTAACTCAAAATCCTTTTAAAATTTGAAAGGAATCTCATTAACATAT
>SNQJ01S0084285.1:19567-34639 GCA_010110895.2 Picea sitchensis
TCCTCTCCTCAGCCATCAGTCTTTGGGAAAACAGGTAATACTTTGTCATTTTCTCCCTCAGTAAATGTCAAGAGCACCATCAATGCTAGATAAATTTTGCCATTCATAGGTTTGTCTGAGTGGGAAGGCAGTTATCCCCTGGCACCGCAAAATTCAACGGAACTTAACTCTGAATACCCACGATCACTTTCATCACATATAATATGTAATGGAACACCACCTCCATCTGCATCTTAGTCATGCATTGCATTTTCATGGAGATTACTTGTGACACAAACACGCTAACTCTGTGCTAAATTGTCACAGCTGTTCATTGTATGAGAGAATTGTTGGGGGTTCATAAATTTTGAGCTGTAGTTTCTGTAAGTTTTTTCCAATGTTTGATAGGTGTGAAGGACGAGTGTGTTTTTTTTTATGAAATGAATTCTACGACTCAAAACTATTTTAAATTGCTCCGTTAAATTGCCCTTGATGTTAGCTTCCACACTTTGGTTGTTTTATGGTTCTCGTTTGTTGATTAGTTTTAGTACATGTTAATGTAAGATTGGACAGTGAGGATATATCTAATAGTTGTGTTTTATTTTAATCTCTACAATCCAATAATTTATCTATTAAACTATTAATTATAGGACTAGAGATGTTTATATGGTTCACAAATGGTAATCCATCACCATCTAATTACTGATGTGGATGTGTTAGTATACTTTTATGCAATCCATATTTTCATATAAACACAGTAAATTTGAACTATTAACAAGTTGTATGCTCATTTTTTTAACCCTTTAACCCTGGATCAAATTATTTAAGTGTAAAACATTTTTAGGAGTGCAACAAAGTGAAAGAAAATGTTTGTATTTTGAAGAATTTGAATCTTGATCATTTTAAAGCTTGATAGCTTGATAGATCGGGATACTTACATACTTAAACTGTAAAATACACCTTAAGGTAAGGTATTCCCAGCTGTACACCACAAAATGATTAGCCCTTGGGAACAGAGAGATAAGGAGAACATGGAGATAAGGATAACAAGATACTTACATACTTAAACTGAAATGAACCTTAAGGTAAGGTATTCCCAACTGTACACCACAAAATGATTAGCCCTTGAGAACAGAGAGATAAAGAGAACATGGAGATAAGGATAACAAATTACTAGTTGGTGCTATAAGGAATTCTAAGTTAAGCTTTTCACAAATTTAGAACTCAACAAATACGTTTTCTTTCTTTTATTCCTTTTCATATATAGATTACTTTTATTTACATGGAAATCAATGAATATGTAGGAAACAAAATAAACATTAACCTCATCTTAAAACATAAACATTGGACTAAAGAATAAAATTTGTTTGTGCTTTGTTTTGGGATTTTCTACGTAATGTAAAACTCTGTGATTAACCTCATCTTAAAACATAAGCATTGGACTAAAGAATGAAATTTGTTTGTGCTTTGTTTTGAGATTTTCTACGTAATGTAAAACACTGTGATTTCCATCCTCTAGTATAAAATTCAAAAAGGCTAATTACATTGATGATGACTTTTAAAATTAAATCGCAATAGTATAAAATTCAAACAATAAAGTTAAGTCACACTAGTATAGATTTCAAATAGGCTAATTAGATTGATGTTGACTTTTAAAGTTAAATCGTGATGATGAATTTTAGTTAACCTTTTCTTCTTAGATATTGAATGCAAATACAAAGAAAGGCGAGCTCACTATGGAGTTTTCATTTACATTGTGACCTATATGGTTGCTACAAGGTCTTCTACTTCCTCTATTTTTCTCCAATTCCCTACTCTCTTTCTTTGCTCAATTATGGAACTTAAAAGAATACCACAAACCTTTACCTTTCCTAGCGATCTAGTCTTAGGAAAGTGTCCCTAGGATGTGTGTTTGTTGTTCACTAATTAGTAAAGCCTGTGTGTATAATTGGACCTAAACTAACACACATAAGCTACCCTTAGGTTCTTGATAACACTCGAGAACAACGGTAAATTCACAAATTAAATAACAAGGGTTGATATCAGATTTATTATCCAAATTAAAATAGTGATTGAGTGAATGAAATTAAATAACAAGTGTTGATATCAGATTTATTATCCAAATTAAAATAGTGATTGAGTGAAGAGAGATAGAGATGGATTGAAATATCAATCAAACATATCCAAATTGTGTCCACCAACTTAGCTTATTCCAAAAACATATTGAATTGTTTCAGTATTGTTCTATGAGAGAATATAGTTGTTCACAAATTCTTGCATGTGACACTTGCTGGAAGCACCTCGATTTACCATTTCTTCTCATAATAACTCAACATGCATGAAGAGGCTAGGAATAGCCTTCTGCTTAAGGCACATGTTTGCAAGCAAGAAGATTTATGTTTTCGCCATTTCTCTAGATAAAATGGATCAAATACTTGATTATTAGGGGAACACTCTATTATTTCTGCTTCCAGATGCTTCTATGAGCATTGTATAGAGGAAAGACATCAAGTCCAATGAAGTCACAAAGGTGGCTTATTACTGTCGTTTTTACCTAATATAATTGATCATGTATGTTGTTGATGGTCTAAATTGATTTCTCTCATTGAATGGGTCTGCCACATGATAATAATGGTAAAACCTACCTAGAAACACTGATTTGAGTGCTGCCTCTTGAAGAATTTAGGATTGGCTACTAGTTATGCCACCTAATAACCTATTGGAAACAATTACCTTAGATTGTGTTGTTATGTAGGAAATATTGTTGGAAATAGGTTATTACAACACCCAAGTCTTACTATTATTGATAGTTAATATTATACTGGTTGTTCTTCATTTTGAATAACCCACTATACAACATAAAAATCCTAAATCTTCCATCAGTTTGTCTTCCTCTGGGGCACAATTCTTGCATGAGACAGTTGGACATGGATATGTGCTAAATCTAGCACACTTTAGTGACCTCGTCCATGGAATAAACTTGTTGTAATAAAGGTATTAATCCCATTGAGATAAACTACACTTCACTTCCCTACTCTCCTCTTTAAGTTATAAAGTTGTTTCCTTACCTTAACTTAACAAATAAACATGCATTGTTGAGATTAGGCTCCAAGAATATCTGAAGGAAAAGGCATGTAAACTAAAAACATCCAAGGTTAAGGTGAATTCTTCCAAATAGTCTTCCAAAACATTCTCGTGCATGTTTCTTATTTTAACAACTTCCAAATTTGAGTAAAGTGGAAACTTCTTCGGGATCAGTTCACCCTCTTGTGGATAATGTTATGATCACCAAATTATAAGTTAACCCTGGATAAGGAGTTCTCTAATGGTTCTATGAATAGCTTCCATGTGTCCTCATATGAAAAAACATCCATCCCTTGAATTCTAAAATCTAACCAACATCCTTGATCCAATGTAGAACTTGAAAAAACCACCACCACTACACATCAGAACCTTGAAAACTACCCCTCATAACGCCTACTAAAGAATTAGATGCCAAAATAGTAGTCCAACTCCTAAAAAAGTAGGAAGGTCAGAATATGAAGATGATTTCTATGGGGACAACTGCTAAATATACCATATCTAAAAATAGATAATACCAAAAATAATAGCAATGTCTAGCATGTTGAAAAAAATAGTCTCACTGTACACATCTACATGCAAGCAACCCCAATACGCTCTCGTATCCAACATACAAGCCCCGCTAAACCCTAATCGCGAAAATAATTTTTGTGAAATAATTCACATGTTGGCGGATGAAAGTCATCTTGATTGTGAGCTCTCAAGGGTTACACGTATGAAACTTTCTTTGCAAGGCAGGCATTGGAACTCTGTGTCCTATAAAATAAGAGAATTGCTAAAACAACACACATTACATTTGGATTTCGACTTGAAACAAAAATATTTGCAAGAAAAAGAATAAATAGGACAACTATATGGCCTATGACCTCATGCATAAAAACAACTATTTTAGCTCAAAATTAAAAAGGATGGACCCAAGACCACCCCAGGCGTAGTAATCTTCTTACAAAATAATGACAAAAACAACAAACTGAAATAAAAATAGTGAAAGGAAAAGGGGAAAAATTACTCTAACTACCCTACCCTAACGTGATAAAAATTCTCCATGGATTCAAAAGATAATCAAATATTTAGTGCAACCATTTAATCATCTTGTTAGGGAAAACTCTTCCCTTGTGTTTTTTGAAACCAAAATAGGGATATACTCAACGAACATGTCCCCACACATCCTGACATTTCCGCCACTCTTCTTTGAAAATGAAGGAAGCTCTTAAACCACTCCCTTTCAAGAGCAATGTTAAGGAGTTGGTCTCTTGGAAACTTGTCTTCTTTTGTGAACTAATTTAATCCAGTCATGGATTGGATGATATGTCTATGTGCTCACCACATACTTTGTTAGGATCACCATATTCCACACAACCCAATACCCAAGTTCATTATGCTATCTATGTTTATTGGTTATTAACAAAGTGTGGGAACACATCTTCTCTGTAAGGAATTTTTCATGGACCTTCTCTTCATTATGGATGCCATCCAAAATATCATGATCAGATTTAAAATTGCATCTTAATGAAGCCAAGTTTATCCCATCATCATATCTTTGTTGGTGCACAAAACTGAGGTAATCAAGGTATGTTATGTCTTTTTCATTAGCCATCCAAATGCCCCACTAAAATCATCAAAAGAGAGTGTTGAAATGTTGTATCATCTACCTTCTGGCTTGTGCTATTAGTGTCATAAATGTGATCTCCAAGGTAATGTTATCAAAATCAATCCCATTTTTCCAAACCGGGCCTGCCTGCAACCTATTTACGTGGGGTTTCGTTCAAATTAAGGTATAAACCGAAATGTATTTAAGCCAGACTTAATCAACAATTTTGTGATGGAATCAGCCTTAAATGCCTGAACTGGACAATTTTATACAGAACCGACCACTTCCATATTAATTCTATGTTAGAATTGTGGACAACAAAAATTCCTCCCAAAATTAAAAATTAAAAAGAAAGCTCCTAGTAATTAATGGTAATATTAGGAGAATGTCAACTTTACTTAAATTTTTAGCATTGCCCATTAATTGTTTCCATGATGTTTATGAGTGATTCCCTTTATTGTGCAAACTGTAGGTTGGGAAAGGCTCGAACGAATCCACGAGATGACGATAACTACGAGAGAGTCTACCCACTATCATGTTAGATAGATACTCCCCTCTCTTTATTGATGATAAGTCACCACAAGGGGTGAATCCCAAGTGACCCTAGGGAGCAATGAGAAAGAAAGTGAGATGATGAAATGATGCCCCTATAGGTCAAGTAACTAGGTGGAAAAGTGGCTTGATGATGAGTCTCAGCGGTAGCCAATAATGGTTGTCAAGAAGTTCAAGGCACCCAAGAGATTTTTTGTACATGTCCGAGACACAAAGAAAAAGACGCAGATGGCGGGCACATTATTGATCCATTGGACAAGCAAGCTAAACTTGTTGTCCCTATTTGCAACAATCAACGTATATATATATCAGCAAAGAAAGACTGTTAGGAGTTGCTAAAAGAGGCCAAAGCTCCACCAAACGATGCACAGAGCAAGTTAACAAAAGACTATGGGTAACTCATATGAAAGTTACGTGAGATTCTTAGCATCAAAACAAGGGGCGTCGTTGGTAGACTAGTATTAGAGATATTTTATCAGCCTTGTTGGCCAAAGCAAACAAGTTCTGTCATTGCAGCACCACCAAAACTTTTGCAAAATAATCCACCAAAAAGTGTGTCAGTACTCAAGAGATTACTATATAGGGCAAATTATTAGCAACTTTGACGGTTGCTGAGAAAGAGAGTTATTTAGAAAATTGTTTACGCTTCAAGGTACTCTAATGGCTGTAGATTAAAGTTGTAACAAGAGAAAGAAGTACTTGGAGAAACAAGATGCCTTAGCAAGCTTAGAGCACAAAGAAAGGATTCCAATTTAGACAATCTCAAAAAATCAATGAAGTTTTCTGTTTACTAACGCTAAGATTTCTCCAATGCAGTTTTGATTAGTGCCTTTAGCTATTGGGTCATGGAGTCAAAATAGAATGAGCTAAGTAATGCTACCTCCTTGTAGTAAGTCCTTTATTACTCCTCAAGGAAAAATAAGGCTAACTAGAAGTACCGAGGGTGTATCCCTTTTACTCTCTAGTAAACTTATGCAACAATTTTATTCTAAGACAAAATGATGTATTTAGTGGGTTGTATGTCCTTATACTCCCCAATAATTATAGAAAATTAAACTTGTAACTAAGAAAAAGAAGCACAACAAGATAGATTCCTTAAGCCCAGTCCAAGCATTAACAAGATAAATCTCTTTTCAACAAGATTAATCCACCATAATGCAAGAAAATAGATCCAAGAGGTAGTGCACATCACTTCTTCCACCAATGGTAAAGACAAACCATAGCAAGAGCAAAAGAGAGAGAGAGATTGCCCAAATAGGCTCAAATTTCAAACTAAGAGACTTCTCACACGGAGAGTTATGATAAAAAATAGAGTTGATCTCTATTTGTTATACAAACTCTCTAACACATAGTTTGTCCACAATACTTAGGTAATCACAAAGTAAGGGGACAACAAACCCTTACTTTTCCCCTTTAAAAATATTATTTAATTTTACTTTTGCACGTGAAAGAAAACCCTAAAGTGAGACGTCAAGTCATTGGTCCTTCTAGGGGCTCCCCCTCATGCACTAGGTCGTCCTCCTCCAAGTCAAGCTCTCTCCATCAAAATGTGCCAAATCATCCCGCCAAACCCTTATCCCTAGGGTGATGTCAAGCTCTCAAAGGTGATGTGTTGGCCTCCAAAGGCAAGTCGCTTGGCTTGTAGGGGCTAGGTGAGGGCCTCCACTAAGTTGTCTCCTAAGCCTCCAAAGGCATGTCTTCATCATCTGGCATGTGGGTCCTAGTATCCAACTTGTGGGTTTCAATCCCCAATGAAGGCCTAAGCTAGGCTCATTCTTCCAAATCTGTTCACCAAACATGGTCTTGAAAAGAAAATGAATATGCCCTCCAAGGATCTCAAGTCAATGAATCATGATGAGTAAATCAAATAAAAGAATACCTAATCATGTGCATCTAAACTACCTCATCAAAAATAAACAAGTGCTCAAAGACCCTATGTAATTTGCCAAGTTTAGGTATGGGAGGGGTTGAAAGAGTGACCTATTGGGTGAATCATCCCCAAGTGAAGGAGTGCTTTATGAGGTGAAACCCCTCTCTATGACATGTGGAAATGATCCTGATGGGAGTAAGACTTTGGGCATGGATTTCATGACACATAAGGGATTGTAGTGTTTCATCTATATGCCTTCGTGAGAGGGTGAGCTACACCTTCGCTAATGCATGCTTTTTCCAAGCCCATTTATTGCCATTAGTTAATTAGAGTCCAAATGCTAGGTACTCCCTAAGAGTGAATCGAGCTTGGGGGAAGTACTACAGTGTCACTTGAAGGGAGAAGAACACATAGTGCCATGGGGTATAGTCTAGATTGTAACACACTTTGTGTAAATCCTTCAATCAAATGGGACGAGTATTAAGTGGGACACTTTGTGTAAGCCCCTTTGTTTATGTATTTTGCTTAGATATGGGTTGCACTCAATGCTATTTTGGTTATATGCACCCTTGCTATATACTTGAGAAAACTTTAATTTTTGTGTCAAGTTGTTTGGATTCACAAGGATGTACATGAATATATAATTATTTTATCAAATTCACCTTGCCAAGCAACATGTAACAAATTACTAGAGGTCCATAGAAGGATTATTTCCAATTGACCAAAGTGGGAAGAAATTTTGTTTTATACACCCATTTCTTCAAGAATAATATCATCATGACTCTCGTCAGTGCTCCACATCAACCAAATACAACAAGTAGTTTTGGTCCTCTAGGCCGTTCTCATCAACCTTGGAAATCTTGATGCCATAATTCTTTTCAAATCCTCCTAGTCATTATCCTATTGCAATAATTATTTCCAGGAAGAACACCCATGTTGTGACGATTCCACCTTCTAGTTAATCCAAAGGAAAACAAAACAAATAATTGAGCAAATACAAAACTAACAAAGGAAGAAGGATAGGCTTTACCCTAATATGTCTTCCCTCCAAGAAGTACTCTTATCCTTCAAATGGATTGATCTCTAAAGTTTGCAGCCCTATGTTCACAACAAAGCACCGCAAGAGCCCCAAGCTAATTCCACACAAACACCAATAGATATTCAACAAAATTGTATTCTCAAAGAAGTAGCCAACAACAATCAATCAATTGGAATGAGAGGAGGAGCCTCAATTTATATAGGAGGCTTCATCATCCTTCTCATTCAATATTATTTTCTATTTCTATAGATCTAGTCTAGGAGAACTACAAAAAATGACTTGTCTTCCAACTTACTAAAGGAATCCAAGTCAAAATACAATAAAGACTTTCCACATATACAATAATTCCTTCAAGAGAGGAGGTCATTGAACAATAGAGGTCATACTAGGGTTCAAAGAGGCTCAACATCTCCCTCGAATGCAAGGGGAGACCCTCAAAGTATGCTAAGATGGTCCTCCAATGAGGAAAATTCCAAAAACATGCCAATGTCTAGTATCAAAGAGTGGAATGGTAACACGTGTGGGATGAATGAGGTCCAAAACAGGGGGTGACTCCTCCAAATAGGCTCAAACATCTACATGAGAGGTCTCCATAGTAAAATAATAGCCTCAAACCATGCAATCGATGCCCACAAATCATAGAAGGATTCTCCCAAGACAAAATGTGTCCACATGTGCCATATGAGTCATCAAATGACTAGTAAAACATCCTCCAAGGAAGTTAGCCTCAAATCAAGTGCAAATGCCTCCAAATGAGTGAATTAAGAGAATTCTCAAGAATCTAGGACATGGCATGTCATGAGAGGACCAATGCATGTAGAAATAGTCGCATGCCTGTGTGGCAATGTTACCAAAGCCTAGGGATTTGTGAACTACCTCAAGAATCGTGTCTTTGAGTGAATGAAGAGAGAACTCAAGAATCCAGGACATGGCATGTCATGAGAGGACCAATACATGTAGAAATAGTTGCAAAGTTCCCGGGGTGATGTTACTAGTTCCTAGGGATTTGTGAACTACCTCAATATTTGTGAAACTACCTCGGGAATTGTGTCTTTTCATGAGAAACTCTAGAGTCATCTCTAGGAGTCCATGGCCAAAGTGTGAAAAATATATAAAGGGGATCCATGCTTAGGGATAAGACTCTCGAAGTCATGGGCAATCACAATACCAAACCAAATACAACAAGTAGATTGGTCCTAGGCCAAGCCTTGGATGAAATTTGGAAATCTTGATGCCATAATGCTTTTCAAATCCTCCTAGCCATTATACTACTTCAATAATTATTTCTAGGAAGAATGCCACTTTTATGTTAGATCAAGTATCCCATTTTTGTGGATAGCTAAGGAGATTATGCGTCTCGAGGCCCTCAGTTGGGTGAGATATGGAGTATCGAGAGACTACATAACCAATAGTACCCTTGGTACGTTTCTTGAGACCCCTCTCACCACCACAAATGTTCAGAGATTTCCAGATGGTATCCACCACATCAGCTACTGAAGATAGTGGCAAAGGTCTAAGGAGGCAAGTCAATATTACAGGCATCATTTCAATAATTACATTTAATTATAATCTTAGATTGTTTCTATAGATTTCATGATATATGCTTGACATTATGCCTTTTACCTTGCTTCACCTTGGTATGGTTTCATTATTGTGTCTAGTAAGTGGTTTTCCTTTGGTATGTGGGTTTGCTACTAGGAACTCCCTTGAAGACACATTGTATCTCGTCCATACTTACTAATTTCCATCACTATTTCCCCATGTTTCCTTATCTCCTGGGATTTAGGGGTGTATTGAGCCAAGAAGGGTTGTCCCTCATTCTATGGGAAGAAGGGGATGAAGGCCTATAGGATTGATGTTGGGTAAAAGATAAAACTTCGAGATGTTTCTCCCATGGATCACCCAAGAAATCAATGCAACGATTATCTTTGAGAAAACGGGGACCCACAATAAAATATGATTAAGAATGCTTAAAAGGTTATTTTAAGGATAGAAGGTCTCATCAATGAAATAATCTATCATGTCCATGAATATGTAGTGGGTATGAAATTACCATCATCCAACCACCAAGCCAGGGTAGTGGCTACTCAGCTGGGTGTTAATCGAGCAGGGGGTCTCATCACGAAATAACCTTCTCATATTTCCATCACTAGGTGTTTGTGGGTGACATTGCCATTATCCGAACACAACGCCAAAAGTGGCCTTCAACCTTTCCTTCAAATTATGAAAGAATGAAATAATGGAAAATTAGTGGGCTTGGAAAAAGTGCATTGTGGATCTAAGGTAACACACACCTCTACAAAGGCAATCATGAATGAGACACTACGACCTTTTGTATGTCATGATCCCTATGCCAATTGAGTTTTGACCCCAACCACCTCACCCACTTTACATGGCTTAGAGAGGATTTCTTGGAAACTCTCCTTGACCTCGGGAAAGAACTACCCAATAGGACACCTCGTCAACCTCCCATATTCAAGCTTGACAAGTCGACAATGTCTTTGAGCACTTAATTGTTTGATATAGTGATCTTTGATGCACATGCTTAGGTGGCTCATTTATTGATCGATTCACTTATCATGATGTTATGACTTGAGATCCTTGAGGGCATGCTTATTTGTCTTATAAAAGATGAAGTTGGTGGACAATTTTGGGAGAAATAGCATAGCTTGGGCTTCCATGGGCTTGAAGCCCACAGGATGCCAAAGGCCCACATGTCGGATGAGAAAAATTAAACTTGGAAGGCCTAGAAGATGACTTGGACGATGTAGCCTAGTCCTGATAGCCAAACGTTTTGCCTGGGAGAGGCAAAACGTCACATCTAGAGGCATGATGTCACCTAGGGGGTTAGAGCTTGGAAGTTGAGGTGACATGCATTGACACAAGCAAGTGGTCTTGATGTTTACCATGTGGCTTTGGGGGTTTCCCTCCACTCTCCCTCCATCACCAACCACTCCTCTTAGTGCCAAAACGCCCCTCAAATGGGTGACCTCCATATGAATTAGGTTTTTCTTATGTGCAAAAAGTGAATTTTTAATGAATTGTTTAATATTACTTTTGTTATTGGGGCAAGATTAGGTTATTGACCCCTAGTCTTGTGGTTACCCTAAATATGTGGACAAGTCACCTTGGTGATTTTGTATAAATAAGAGATCACCGTGAAGATCTCATTTTAACATAACTTTCCCTCTTGTGAAAGAACTTGGTCTGAAATTTTCGATGCCTTCGGAAAATTGTCTCTCTTGTGGTCTTGTTTATGGTTATCTCTTGATGTATGGTTGATGGAAATGATGCGCCAGTCTTGGAAGGCTTCTCTCTTGCTATTGTGGTGGATTTATTCAGCATTTTCCTTGAATTGGTATGGCTTTTACTTTCAATTCTATCATTTGTTTCAAGTAAAGTTGCTATTGTGCTAGGAGCTAGTGGGAAGTATAGGCATACACCCCCACCATAGTCTTCAACATTTTATGCTTCATATTATTGGTTAAACAAGGGCTTGTTAAGATAAATATAAGGACATACACCCACTTAGCTTAAACCCTAGCTGAGAGAACCTACCTTGGGAGTAAGAGGATGTACACCCTCAAGGAGGTAGCGCTTCTCTAGCTCTTTCTTGGCATGACCCCATTAACCCAATAATTAAGAGCACTAGTCATTTATTGTTGCATTGGAGAAACAAAACTATTGGCTTGGAAAACGTGACTTTACAAGTTTTAAATCTCTTTCTTTGGAGAAGTGTTCCTTGAGCCTTGGGCTCTCTCTTGGCCCTCATTGAGGCATCCCCTTCAACCACTACAAATTGATGTTGTAATAGACACTAACCTACAGTCATTAGGGCTGCATTAACCCTAGGTAACTGACTCTAACTAGCTCCTAAACTAACCTTAGACTAGGCCTAAATTTCTTCCCTAACCCTCTACTAACCTAGGCACATCCTTTGAGCCATTTACAAGTGATTTGTGTTGGATAATTTTGATGATATATTGCTTGGTTTGCTACAGCCATAAGGCTCGTAACTCTTGAATGCATAAACCCTAATATAAAACTATTTATAACTTGTGCTTTAACCATCAAAATTTTCTAGAAGTTTGCCAACTTGTTCTATTTGGTTTAAGACAATTCTTGGGTGGTTTCTTTTATGGATTTTATTGGCTGATTTTACCGCTGTTGTAACATTTTTCTACACCCGTAAGGCTGATAATATCTCTGCAGTAAGCTTTTATTTCAGCCTTACTATTTGTGCTAAAGTTGTTGCCTAATCATTGGTGAGTTAATCTAGTTTCCAATTGAAGCTTTATCTCTTGCTTATTTATCACATACTTAGCACCTATTTTTCATCCTTTTTTATTCTATTGAGCTGGTACATATCATTTATTGTTGTTGCAAAATATTCAAGCTTAATCTTGTTGTCCAACTAACATATTAAACTATATGCTTGGTTTTCCTTTGTCTTGGGCAAGCTACACTCATGTGTCACTCAACTTACTTGGAAACCCTTTGACCTTCCCAAGACTTCATTCCAACCCTTTCACATCATTTAGATTTGACCTCTAGGACTTCATCTCCATATTTCCTCCATCTGCATCTCGTTACCCCTAGGGTCATTTGTATTCCCCTGAGGTGACTAATTTCACATCTAAAATGACCTGCATACTCTTTTGCCTATGTGACAAGTAAGGACCTCTTAGTTGTTGCCAATTAGTGGTTGAGTTGGGCAACGTAACAATGACGATTCCACCCAAAAGGTAACGGAAAGGAAAATGAAAACAAAAATTGAGCAAAACACTAAACTAACAAAGGAAGAAGGAAAGGACTTACCCTAAGATGTCTTCCTTCCAAGTGGTAGAGTTTACCCTTTAAATGGATTGATCTTGAAAGCTTGTAGTAGTCTTGAGAAAACACAAAAAATCATTAGTGCACCAAAATAAGCCAAGAGAAAAGAACTCCAAGAATTGACACCAATACCTCAATAGGTAGATATTCAACAAAATTGTATTCTCAAAGAAGCATCCAACAACAACAACCAATTGAATGAGAGGAGGATCCTTTTATTTCCTTCTGTTGTGATGCTTCATCATCTCCTTTCTCATTTAATATATTATTTTCTATTTCCTTAGATCTAGTCTAGGAAAATAGAAAAATTACTTTAATCTCAGCCTAACTAAAGGAAACCAAGTCAAAATACAATAAAGACGTGTCGTATATACAATAATTCCTTCAAGAGAGGGGGCCTTCCAAAAATATAAGTTGAGCCAGGGTTCAAAGTGGCTCAACATCTCCTTGAATTATGCTAAGATGCTCCTCGAATGAATGAGGTCCACAAGAGGGGGCAACTCCTCCAAATAGGATTAGACATCTACATGGGAGGTCTCCACAGGAAAAGAATAGCCTCAAACCATGCAATCAATGCCCAAAAATCATGGAAGGACTCTCCCCAAGTCAAAATAGGTCCACACATGCCATACGAGCCATCAAACAACTAGTAGAAAGTTCTCCAAGGAAGTCGGTCCTCAAATCAAGTGCAAAATGCCTCCAAATGAGTGAATAAGGAGAGTGCTCAAGAATCTAGGACATGGCATGTCGTGAGAGGACCAATGCATGTAGAAATAGCTGCATAGTGCCCAGGGCAATGTTACCAGTGCTTAGGGGTTTGTGAACTACCTCAAGATTTGTGGAACTACCTCGGGAATCATGTTTTTGCATGAGAAACTCTAGAGTTGTCTCCAAGAATCCATGGCCAAAGTGTGAAAAATATATAAAGGGGATCCATGATTATGCATTAGATAAGTGTGCTTCCATATGTATGACAACCTTTTGCCAACATGAGTTGGAACACTTTACATAAAGATGAAGTGAAAAATCCTAGAGGTTCTTAGGTCATGTGTCCTAGTTGATCCACCCCAAGATCGTCGCTTACCTACCCCAACCATAAATAACCTCCAAGGGATAGTCAACCAAGCCATAAGAGCAAGGAATATATTGAAAATGGGAACTACGATACTACCACCAACAAAAGGTCTAAATATGGACTTCCAACAAAAAAGGGTCTAAATATACCACCTGTTACCACCTGAACTAGCACCCTTGTGAAAGGTCCCAACATAGGTGCTAACTAGGGAAACAAAATGGGAAGTACACCACTGCCACCTTAGTACACTTTCCCCTTCACTCGAGGTCAAATCCTAGAAGCCAAGGGGGGTAGCCCTATTTGATTTAGTAAACCTCTTTAAGTGAATTATGATCATGCACCTATGATTTAATTCAATGAATCCAAAATATACGTAACAAGGCCATGCACAAGGATTTGAATAAGTGATTAAATGTTTTTAAGAAAAACAACTGAAACAATAGCAATAACCACAAGTATGTCCACCTTAAAGAAAGGGTTAGGAGCTATCGGATGTGTGCTACAAATCTGATATGTAAGATAAACAACATCAGAAACTTCAGATTTGTATTTTTATGGTTATCACTCAACCACTGAAACTTTAAAGAGGTAAGAACCATTTTTAGGCTACTTTAGGGCTCAAAGAATGAAACCAATCACCATAAATCAATGGTGCAATGTGTGCTTGTGATTACCAATTGGTTATATGCTAAGAAAGGACAAGCTTAGGGCTTTCCTTCGACTTCTAAATTTATTTTATAATAAAATAACATAGAGTATGAAAAAGACCATCCAAGGGAGAGAGTAGGCACTAGAAATCAAGATGTCTTTGATGTTTCCCCTTGGGCAAGAGATATGATATGCAACAACAATCCAACAAGTGTTAAAAACAATTTCTAAGGATGTATAAACATGAGCTGAGAAATAACATGTAAAATAGATGGTGAATCCCCATAGGGTTTTCACGTTAACACTTGGAATTCACCAAAATGATATCTAAATAAAAGATAAGCAACAATAAGAACTTTAGAGACTAAATTCACCACTAGATTTATAATATAAATTTGTATAAA
>SNQJ01S0084286.1:0-13412 GCA_010110895.2 Picea sitchensis
ATCTAGTTAGCATTGAGTAGATCTGAAGATATACTTTGAATTTACAAGTTATTCTATTAGGTAATGATCAGACTAGGTTGTTAGATCTGAAAATCTGTGTAAAGCCTTATAGATCTATTTGTACTATCCAGATCTGTTCACTGCTACATTAGATCTGAATACTATCTCGTTAGATCTGAGTTTCTATCTCATTAGATCTGAGTTTTTACTCTCTTTAAATCAGAGTTTCTTTTCTAAAGTTATTGCTGTCTCTCTTAGATCCAAATTCTAAGTGCTCTATCTCTGTTGATTTATAGATCTAGCTGTTTTTGATTACTGAAGTCAAAAGATACTATTGTTTTGCAATTTTACCCTAATTTTAACACTTATCAACCATGACAAAACAATAATGAGTCATATTTACATCAAACAATATTGGGTCCATTACCCAAACCTTTGTGCTACGGGGCTTTCTTCAAGGGTTGACATCAATGACAACCAACCTTAATCAACATCAGCATCAAGTACATGGTTGATATGAAAAACCCCAATGACAAACCAGGGGGTGAAAGAAACCCCAAACAACCCAAACAAAAAACTGTCAAATTATAAGGAACTGCTACAGCGAATGGGCATCTCAGAGTAGCAACTTTAGGGCTGTCTTAACAGGCCCTAGGGGTAGCAGCCAGGGAGAAGCTAGCGGTAACCTAGAGTAACCAACGACAGCCTAGAGAAGAGCTAGGAGGGGGCCATGGCACCTTAACCAGCAAGAGAGAGAGCAACGACACCTTTACACAGCAAGAGGTAGGGTAGCGGCACCTTAACACAGCAAGAGGGAGACCAACACACCAACAAGAAAGCTCCCAGCCAGAAATAGGGAGAACACCCAAGAAAGCCGCACTTCAAATCAGCAAGAGAAGAAGCTCCAAGGAGGCCGCACCCAAAAGACCAATCTGAACAAGAGAGCCGCAGCAAAATCAGACCAAGAGAAGAGAGTGTGGAAGAATGAGTGAATGAATGAGTGAGGGGTAAGGTCTTTTTTATAGTTGAGAAAGGGGGTAAGGGTTAAATAAATTAACCCTACCTTTTAGGGCTAATTAAAACCCAATTAAAAAAAATAAAAATAATTAATATTTTAATTAATAAAAATATTAATTATAAGTCAACAAGTCAAGGTGACTAGACCAACACCATAATAACATTAAGAAGGACGTGGCCCAAGCAAGGGGAGGCAACAAGACAAAGTCAAAGGGGTCTTTTTCAATGGCAAGATGTCCACATAAGTCTCATGATAACTTATAAGCTTTTATCATCCCAACATAAGAGGAATGTCATTGATGTGATCATGTCCTTCTTCGTAACTGCTCCTAGGTCTCATGGACCATCCAGGGAGAGAAGAAGATCACACACCATCTCGTCTTGGCATTTAACCGAGAACCACCTGGTTCTAGACCAGGATACCCCATAACACATTTGGGGGCCCTAGATCACCACTAGGGTCTTATCCACCAAGGTACACAACCAAGGATCAATCCAAGCACCGAGCAAGGATTCTATGGAACACATCCAGGGGCCCTGAACACATCTAGGGACTTACATCATCAACCACCAAGGTACACAACCAAGGATCAATCCAAGCATGGAGCAAGGATTCCCTAGACACATCCAGGGGCCCTAGGACACATCTAGGGACTTATTGCTTGGTCCTTGACCAAGAACCCCAACAATATACTAGGGGCCCTCACTAGGGTCTTTTGCCATGGCTCTAACTGCTTGGTCCCAAACCAAGAACCCCAAGAGTTCACTTGGGGCCCTAGATCTCAGCTAGGGTCTTATGCCATTCTCCCAGAGAATGGCTCTTGCAGCTGCTTAAATTTAACAAGTAGGAACAAGTATTGATGTTGGAGGTCAATGACTATCATGAATCAACAATAGATTGTATTCTTCATTTGGCACGCAAAGGCTTTTGTTCCCCATGAAGGATAGCAAATGGATTCCTCGAGTAAGAAGAATGTCATACATACAACATGGATCTAAGAATTGAGTTGAAGATGATGTCATAGAAATGATGCAACATAGATCTCTATCTTGGGATACAATTGAGAATATAGGATTTTCGAGTAAAGTTGTCATGAACTTCTAAGATTTGTCATGATGTAAAGAGATAGGAGTTGAAACTTCGCCAACATATGTGGCTTTGTTTGATTCGTCTTTAGATATGATGATTTCAACTTCAGTTTCATTGTCAACATCATGGAAAATGGTTGTTTCTATTGTTAGATATGGCCTTAGATTTTTCGCATAACCTTGAACAACATTTACAACTAGTGCATGAGCAATTGTGAAACGTCTTGCTTTTCTCTTCATAAGTTAGTTAGTAAAAAATGATAGTTGTTGCGATATGTCTTCACTCTCATCCAAAACCAAGGTCATAATTGTTTGCATTGAGGCAGATATAAATTTCTGTGGGATTCTCACTAGCAATAGTGAAGAAATGTTGAAACATTTCAAGGATGAGGTCGTCACACTTGAGGTATAGCATGAGAACACATAACCCGACTCTTGCAACAATTACTAGAATTGTCACTCTTCTTTTGAATGAGAGATTGTTCATTTGATCTAACCCTTGAAAGCTTCTAATAATCAATTGAAATACTTCCCTCATTAAATTGTCATTATACAGGTCTTCATGGGTTGTTATTATAGGGATTTAACTAATGCAATTAATAACTATGAGCTTGACATCATGGTCTTGGTGCCCTAAGTTCTGGCTTTACCAATGCACTCATCAATGGAAGTAGTGCATCTTGTATTGTCTTAGAAGGTGATTGTTCCAACATAGATAGATAGTCCTTCACTTGCTTCAGCATGGAGTAATTCATCCTTGGAGTGAGGTGGGTGTTCAAGTTGCCTCACAACTTCAAGGAGCTTGTGCGCTCATCCTTGTTACAAGGAACCAATTTTTTATTTTCATCAAAAATTCCCATTTTTGCTTTTACTCACAACTTTTTGCTTTTCTTTTTGATTTCTTAAAAGGTACCTTTTTTTCTATGAGTATGGTCATCTTCTTACTCCCTCATTTGGAATTAGGGTTTTGCACTTTTTTGAAAAAGGTAGACCTTTTGAACTTAGTGATATATATATATATATATAAGAGGTTATTCTATGAAAATTTACATATTATAATTATGTAATGTAATGTATAGTATACAAAATGATTTATATTTTTTTTTCCAAGGAAAACCTTGTAGGATCCCCCTTCTTCCTCAGAATATCCAGATGGAGTTGGCGCAACCTCTAGTGAAAATAGTTGCTTGTAACCCCAAGGGACTCGACGAGACTTGAACTTATGACCTATGGCCTCCCCGTCAGCAACATGTCTTGGATGGATGGTTCAAGCAATTTTGCTAACCCTTGGGGCTTTATAATATGCTTTATATATTTTTTTCTAAGGAAAATATTGCAGAGAAACCCACGTGATGCTTCCCCACATTTGTGGATGGCATCCCTAGTAAAACTGTTGGTGTACACTAGTACGACTCACCTAGGGGGATTCAAATTATGCACATGCTGACACAAAACTAGCCAAATGCCTAGCAACATTGGTGACAACTGGTTGATCTAACCCTTTGGGATATAATATGCTTTATATATATATTATATATAAAATTGTTGGACGATGGATATGACATATGAAATTTTATAAACTTTGATTTTCATTTTTTGTTGATACTAATTGATATGCTTAATGGTGGCTCCCAACATGTACACGGTGCACCACCATTCTGACTTGCTACTCTTGGGTTCATCCATGCAATTCCCACAGGTTATGCAATCAGTAAACTGTTGTAGGGAGTGCCTGTAGCTACTCAACAGCTAGGAGAAATACCCATGTTACAAGTATGATCCATTTAATCCATATGACACATAAACACCTTATTTCACCTTGTTCCTACTCTCCAATACATCTCCTAATTGCCACCCTAGAATGGGCCATATAAGGTTTATGAAATGCAAGTATTATTATGAAATACTAGTCTATTTCAACCAAGATTCAATCTTAACTGGCAATAGCTACGATGCATGGAGATATCAAATGTCCATGTTTATATGCTGGTTTTCGTTGCAGTATTTTTCCGCAATGAGGGAAAATTTTAGATTGACAGCATAAAAAGCTTTCCAACTTTTTGCTGGCAGTTAACAGGGAATTATAGCAGGAGAATTCGCAGGCTTCTTCTGGAACATACTATCTACAAAGAATGCTGAAACTTGAAACAGCAAAAAAACTCCTCTCCGCAGGAAGTCATACTAGAAGTTTGTAACATTACAACCAGTTGCATGAATGGATAGAAAATTATAGATTTCGTTCCTCTAAGTTGGTCATGGTAGTTGTACAACAATCGGCTTCAACATTCTTCAAAGTTTTCTTCCACATGCCCAAGTATTTCAGCAAGTGCATTTATTGTCTCTCAAATGGTGTTTGAATTCTTTTGGAGGGCTGTCGAGTCACTTCATCTCAGAAACCAATCAATTCCTGCTTACTGCCACTTTGATTTGTCATCAAACGGAGCACCCTCTTTTTTGTTCTTACTAGGCTTTGGAAACTTTTTTATTTCATCCTTATTAGGGTTGTATTTTTTATTTATTTTTTCTTTATTAGCCTTTGTATTTAGGCTTCTCCTTACGGTTATATGGACTCTTTTTCCCTTTCCTTGGATATGGACACCAGTAGAACATAAGAGAGCCCAAAGTGAGTTTTTTCTTAATATTTGAGGTTGTAACAGTTAGCTTTGGTCAATGAAAGTTTGATGAGATTCAAAGGGATCAGCATTGGTTATTGGTGACTGGGTTTACATGGTACACCAGTGTCTTCAACTGGCAGGGTTTGGAACTATACTATCATAGGTTCTATGGTTCTAGCAATGGAACCACACCGAAGGGGCTTTAGTGGCACTGGACCCAGAAGGGGATTTCAATTTACGATTGCATCCTTTAGAGTTTAATGAAGATGTAATAACTGAATATGCCAAGTAGGCGGTAACGGTAAAGGATTCTATGAATAAGTTGAAGCATTTACTGATTGATGGAATCATTTTGTATTGGTATGCTTGCTATTTTATCATTCTAAATTGTCAGGAAGACGGATTTAGAAGTGGATGAAATTATCATGCATTGTAGAAAAACAATAACACAGATGGGCCTGGAAGGTGTCTACATGTAACACGTCAAACAGTCTCCTAATCCTCCAATGAAGAAATATTCATCCAATCCTGCTGCTCAATGTCTTATTATTCACTCTCTATAATATAATTCTGTTTAGAGCATAGTTACCATACATGTGAGTATCATTTGAGAGTACTCATGAATATTTTAAGTATGGTTTTTGGCCAAGCACTTGGCTCTGTACTTCCTATTCTCACTTTGACAGAGTATTGGGCAGTCGATACTCGCCGTATTCGTGAGTACTCACTGAGTCTGCTGAGTAACTTGAGTTACTTGCTTTGTTGAATACAGGCATGGTAACTATGGACCATGGTTGAGAAAAAATCTATATATAGTGAAAATAGATGCCATCTTAGAATTTCTAAGAGGGTTTTTGAGCATTTTGAAAAAATGACATGAATGATGAGACCCTAAGACATTTGATGGAAGAAGGTTCACTCAATTTAGACAAACTTCATTATGAAATCACTTTTCATCATTCAGAGGGTAATATCATGAAGTAACCAATAGGAGAAGTGTTGAAAGTCTCCTTTCCTTGTTAAGTAGGGTTTGTTGAAGGCTATGGTATCATGGAGTTATAGTCCATTGGTCTAAAGCACTTCAAAGTTCAAACCTCTAGGAAAGAGATGGTTTCATGTAAGCACTAAACCGTAGTTACTTCAAGGATTAATGGAAAATAAATTAGAGAAACAACCTTGCTTTTCTATGGAGAGTATTTTTAACTTTCATAATTTATGCAGACTTTCACTTAAATTGATCATTCTCACTTTATATTTTGTATTGCACTTAAGGCTTTTATGCTGTTTCTCTCTATTTGTGTTAGGCAGAGTTGGTTTTTCTCTTTTGGAAATGAAAGCATTGCTATATACCATACATACATTTACGTTTCATTTTCTGCAGAGGTGTTGCATTTGTATTTCAAGGCACGTTTAGAAGAGTTCAGAGCAGCAGTGGAGAAGAAGAAGAAAGAAAGAAACCCAGGGGATTGTATCGATGACAATGAAACAGAAACTGTCAAAAGTGGATCTTCTGGTTTGATAGATGAAATGGAGGTTGATGATTTAAATGCACTGGAGGCAGACATTGAATATTGTGAAGTCGTTGATAACATATGGATTTCTAAGGTTGGCCATGTTGTCCATAATCTCAAAGAACTTGGGTTCACAGCGATGACGGAAGATGCGTATGCTTCTGCTATCTTCTCTCTTTTGAATGTGAGTTCAGTTGCTTAGGAGGCATTATAGAGCGGTTTTTTCTCTCACAACTAGCAAAGTTATCCATTCTGTGGAAATTGTTTTTAGATGTCATGAGCTAAAATTAAATTTTAGAGTTAGGCTGTATTTTTAAGTTGGCACTGAAGATAAAATTAAAAAAATAGGTTAGTACACTAGTCATCCAAAAACCTTAACTGCGCCTCTGATTTATATTTTTGTTTTACGAATTATCAGAGGCAGCAAGTCTATGATTAACAGTAGGTCTTGGTAGAAGTGTTTCTGTCCAACTTGATTCCGTGCTCCAAATCTGTATGGAAAGATGCTAGTTTTTTCCTTTACAGGTGACAAAAGGTCTGGAGATAACAGAGAAACTCAAACGACATCCTATCATTATATGTTGGTACTGAGTATAAAGGACAAACTTAATGAATATAGAATCTTAATTGCATATATCTAGAAATTTCAACTGCATTTGCCCTTTGCATTTTTATTTTCAATGTGAGCATCACTAAGATAAGTTGTAAAACTTGGTAGATTCATTTATTTAAAGTTTTCCCAACTCTTAATTTGTTGCTCCTATTATGGATGGGCAGGCAAGGGTTCATTCTTTAGCAGGAGAGGATCACCTAACTTCTGTTCTGGAACCTATCAGAAACTGGATCCAGGTTTTTGTCTTCTTGTTGCTTTTAGTTTTTTGTTATTTATAAGCTGTTCAGGTTTGGTGATAACATGCATTAAATTTTCAAGTTCACCAGTTTTATGTTAGGCAATTCCAGGACCATAATGGTCTATAATATATATGACGAGTTTTTAGTTTTTTAATGTTTGAATATTCTGGGTTTTTGATGGTATGTTAGATTGAAGCTTTTTATCTTTGCATTATACATCTAGTTACTTTCACTTGCCATTTCCTTTATGTTTCTTCTTGTTATCCCTCTACTTCTAGACCATTGATGGAGCTGACTTTGGTATTATACAGGCTGTTCCTCTTGGGTTTCTACATATAATTTTACCTTATCTGTGTCTTACATCTCAAGACAACAACAGAGATCAATGTGCTCTTGCATCGACTTGGGCTTCATGTCCTCCTTTGTGCTTCACTGGAAGAGAAAGCGAATCAGAACGTATTACTAGATGGCGTCTGCGACTTGAGTATTTTGCATATGAAACATTGCAAGATTTGCGAATCAGCCAACTTTTTGACATCATTGTAGACTATCCTGAGAGGTGAGTGATTTTGGAGCACTCTGCTTATAGATCTATGGATATTGCATACTTAAACTATTAGAATGCAACCATTGAACTTATATCTTTCTTGCGCAATATGGAATTGGCATTGCAATAAATGCTCTGTGTCTTTTAGTTCTTATGGTTATCTTGGATTGATTGAAAATCTGGAGCACACATAATGTGGTGAGTGGGACAGCTTTCCTAGGCTTCCCCTTTCTGTCAATCACTTTTTCTTTTCTCATTGTAAAATATTATGATTCATCAGGCTACAAATTATTTTACAAGAACCTCCTAAGTCCAGAACCAAATTTCATATGACTGGATACTACAAAGATGGTGAATCTTGGGTGAATATCATGAGGGATTCTACCTGTTGATGAGCTGCATGTTTTGTATGTCTATATACCAAAATCTTGATGATACCCTGAATCCTAAAATCTGCTGCCCCCATACCCAGCTTGTACCCTCATCTATTAACACATACAATTGGCTGACCTAGTTATACACCCATATTTTTGGTAATATTTGTTGAAAATATTATATTTAGCACTACAAAATGTTATAGTATAGGGCATGACCTCATGGAAAACTGCAGTCTTTGTCCCTCACATGTTCATCTACACAAAATTGGGCAGTTTGTTGACACAAGGAACCATAATCTAAGTTAATATGATGTGGATACAAACTACATATACTGACATAGATATGTCAAAATTCTAGAAAATTTTGGATATTATATATTCTGTATATATAATATATAAAAAATAAATTTCTAATTAGATTTTATAGATAGCAGTCCTGGGATCTTCTTGGGCTTTGTCTATCCTCTTCTTCGTTGTTCCATAAATTCTTGTGCATCAATAGCTGCACCATGATCACTATCATTGTCATTCTTTGTTAATAACATCTAGTGGCACACAAAAAAATCCCAACTATCCATTTGTAGGCTGAGGGAAAATGCGACCTGTGAAAAGATGTGAAAAGCAACATGATTAGCATACACACCATGATTTGTAAAAACACTGTTGGTCTTTCTAGTGGACGAAAGATGCCCTTCGCAGAATAATGTCGAGAGACAATTAGAAACAATTTAAGGGGCTCAAGAAAGCCAATCAAATACTGCTAGGGTACATCAAATAACTTGACAGTTGATCACAATTGTAGAAAGGAAAATGATCGATCGTGAGAGGAATTGTAGCAGTGAGAGAAGAAGGCATCCAGGGCATATGTACAAACCTATGAGAATGATAATCAATTTGAGAAATGAAGCCCATTTGTCAAATACTTTGAATGACATCAGATTGGGCATAAGACTCAGATGGGAAGATCAAACACTATCCACGAATATTTAATGATTGGAGTAGATAACGATGACACATTGTAGACGACATCGACCATATCTTGAGACAGAGAGTCCCAGTGTTGAAAATATCTCCGATTTCTCCCGATATATCTGTTTTTTCTTGAGTTTTTTAGGTTGCCGATTTGTCCAATACTTTCTGAGTTACTTAGGTCCATGTTTATATGATATTTTCCCTGATATTTCCAACAAGTTTCTTTACAGACCCTTGGCTATGTATTACCCACAACATTATTTGCAACGTGTGCATTTGGGAGGCAAAGGTACTCTTTAGTCGTTAAATCCTTGTATGCAAAAATGATAGCATGAATGCCATGAGCATGGTATATATTTGGCACATATGTAAACCTCAAACTTGGGACCAGAAGAAATTTTTGATTTCCATTATTAGAACATATTTTTTTTCCAAGAAAAAATCCCTTTATATTTAATATTGTTGATGTTTGGTAGCTTCGGGCAGGTATTCTCACATGGCCTTGGCACCAGGTGCCAATGAATCTTCATTGGCACCACACTGGACTTTTCGTTTGGTGAAATCCCCCTTGTATTTTGTGTTGGGGTTTCATGGGTTTCTTGATGGGCTTCACACCCACATGTTGGGGCTTCACACCCACATGTGTGAATATAATATTCTAATTTAATGTTGAGATTGTAAAGGGGATTTACTCGACATTAGGATTGTATATAAAGGAGCTAAGGTGAAGATATGATGATCATTATGGTATGGGGAGTCTTGGTGATTTCAGTCTAGCTGTTTGGTGACCTCAATCCAGGCACGGAGGAGGCTGAAAGGCCTCAGTTTTGCAGTCTTTTTTCTTGTTTTGGGCAGGTTCTGTCTTGGAGAAGGTTCGACCAGCAAGGGAAGGCAGCCCAGGTCATCCATTCTGCGGTTTGGAGGTTCAGACAGCAAGGAGAGGAGGGCCGCCGGCCTGTCTGGGCAGAGACAGAGGTCTGACCTGCCAATAGAAGGCAGACGCAGGCTTGGAATAGGCTTGGCCTGCCAAGAAAGGGGGGCCGCAGGTCCTGGGGAAGCTCGGTCAGCACAGGAGGGTGACAGCTGGTCTGTGGGGTAGTAGTCAGAAGCTGTTACAGGTTTGCGCAGGGAGCAAACAAGGACTGTTACAGGTGTCTTTGTGACAGCAGACTACAACAGATTCTGAGGTAGGACAGCAGGCTGTTTTGAGGGCTGTTACAGGGGTAACAGCAGCAGATTTGAGGACTGCTACAGGGTGACAGAAGGCAGCAGGTTGAGGTCTGTTATAGTGTGGTAGCAGGCAGTCTCAAGGGCTATTACAGGCAGATTTGTGGGCTGTTACAGCCAGTCTAGTCACCAGAGGTAGGGCAGGTTGATGGCAGCCATGAGGGCTGTTACAAATTACAACAGCACCCTGAGGGCAGATTTTGGACAGCAAGAAGGGCTGGAAGGACTCAGCCAATCTTGAACAAGGAGTTGCAGAGGCAGTGGAGGGTTTGAGGGGGCAAGGGATGCCCTAACCCTCAGCATTAGGACAACAGCATTGGCATGGAAACCAAGGAGGGTTTCAGCAGTGTTTGTAAGTGTTTTTGGTATATTCTTGTGTAAGAATTGGGCCATTGTCCCTGGTACAGGAGCCCATGTGTTCTGGTTTAAGAACATGTGATTTGGTCATTAAATTCTTGTGTACCTGTGCATGATTCAATTGTTGGTTTATCTTCCGCTCTGCTAAGGTGTTAGGCATCTTAGTGTGTTTATGTTTACAGTTTAAATTGTTTTAATTTGTCTATTCTGTTGAGAACATAGACTAGACTTGAGGTGCGTGTGCACCGAGTCTGGGTGCACTTTGAAATCTAACATGGTGTCAGACTCACACTTGAGGTTCTGAGAAGAGCAGTTGGATCTAAGTTATTTACATAGGTGACAACTTTGAGAGGGAGCTGTAGCAGTGTTGAGGAGCTAGATCTGAGAGGGAGCTATAGTGGCTGTTGCAGATGACAATAGCTTTGAGAAGACATGGAGTAGCAGAAAGAAAGAATAGAGCAATTATGGAAGCAGTAAAGACTATGATTCACGATCAAGATCTTCCAATGCACTTATGGGCTGAAGCAGCAAGAACAACAGTTTATGTCCAAAACATATTATCCCATAATGCACTTGGATTCAAAACGCTCGAATAAATGTTCATCGGAAAGAAGCCAAAAGTAAGCCATCTCAAAATATTTGGTTGTCCAGTATTGGTACACATTCCAAAAGAAAAGAGAACTAAGTTGGATCCTTCGGGAAAGAAGGGAATATTTGTTGGATGTGAGGTCTCTAAGGCCTTCAAAATTTACGTACCAGGTTACCATCATATTGAGATCAACAGAGATGTAACCTTTGATGAAGATGCAACACTCAAAAGATCAAGGAAATGCCAGCTTGAAGAAGTATATGAAGGGTCCCAGAGTTGCTGAACTTGTGAAGGAAGTTACAATACCCCTGATGATGCGATTCCAAAAGATCATGATATGATAGAATCTCAAGAACCTCCCCGGATGACGATCTCTCACAAGATAAAGACAGCTTGGGCAAGGGAACTTATTCAAGATGCAGAGAAGTATGGTGCCCTAGAAGGAACCATGAGACAAAGCAAGAAACCTAAGCTATTCTCCAATTATATGGCCTTGATGTGTGATCTCATAGAAAAAGAACCTACTTGCTTTGAAGAAGCCATTCAGAAGAAAGAATGGATGGACGCCATGACAGAAGAATACTAGTCCATTGTAAAGAATGATGTATGGGAAGTAGTTCCTAGACCAAAGAACAAAGATGTGGTATCTTCCAAGTGGATATACAAGATAAAACATGCAGCAGATGGAAGTATTGAAAAACATAAGGAAAAATTTGTGACTCGTGGTTTTTCTGAAAAGGAAGGTATTGATTATGAAGAGACATTTGCTCCTGTAGCCAGATACACTTCTATCAGAACCATCATAGCTCTTGCAACCAAAATGAAGTGGAAGTTACAACCAGACGACTTATTGAAGAAGAAGTGTATATAGAGCAACCACAAGGGTTTGAAGTTGAAAATAGAAAGACTCATGTTTGCTGGTTGAAGAAAGATCTGTACAGGCTGAAGCAAGCTCCTAGATCTTGGTATGGCAGAATTGATAGTTTCCTGACGAGCTTGGGCTTTACCAAGAGTAAAGCTGATTCTAATGTCTACTTCAAGGTTATGAATGATGAGCTAGTTATATTGCTACTATATGTGGATGACTTATTCTTAACAGGAGAAGAAAAGCTCATCACAGATTGCAAGAAGAAGCTTGTTGTAGAGTTTGAGATGAAAGACCTAGGCCCGATGTATTATTTCTTAGGTCTTGAAGTTTGGCAGAGCCCAGAGAAGATCTTCCTTAACCAAGGGAGGTATGCAGTTGAAATACTGAAGAGATTTGACATGTTGGAATGTAAATCCATGAACACACCCATGGAAACAAATTTGAAGCTCTTGGTTGATACTTCGTCAGAGTTGGTTGATGCTACTCTATACAGAGAGATTATTGGTTCGTTGATGTATCTGACGAATACCAGGCCAGATATATGCTTTGCTGTGAACACTTTGAGTCAGTATCTGGTGAAGCCTAGACATGTTCACTTTGTAGCTGCAAAGCATGTGATGAGATACCTTAATGGTACGTTGGATTGTGGTCTCTGTTATATTGGAGATCATGACTTCAGACTGTATGGTTATACTGATTTAGATTGGGTTGGAAGTGCTTCAGACAGGAAGAGCACTTCGGGATGCTGTTTCAATTTGGGGTCAGCCACGACTTCATGGAAAAGTAGGAAGTAATCTAGTATTTCTCTCAGCACGACAGAAGCATAATACATTGCAGCGTGTTCCACCAGTTGTGAAGCCATATGGCTTCGGAAGTTGTTGACAGGTCTGTTCGATCTAGAGATGGAAGCCACCATGATTCTATGTGATAACCAGAGTTGTACAAAGATGACAGAGAACCCAATGTTCCATGATAAGTTGAAGCACATAGAGATACGGTATCACTACATTCGTGATAAGGTGCAAAGGGGAGCTATAAAGCTCCAATATGTTGGCACAGATGGGCAGCTTGGAGATGTGTTGATGAACCCTCTGTCTCGTGTGAAGTTTGGGTACTTCCGAGACAAGCTTGGTGTCATCCAAAAGGACCTCCCTCGAAAGGGGGAGTGATGCTGATGATACTATGGTATCCTGACCAACAACAGGTAGCTCCGTTAGGATTTTATATCCTAGGGGATTGATCATCCCTGGATAGATCCCGAAGCTCCGGTAAAGACAGTCTGTCAGAGTACCTTTGCATGTATTGCCAGCTGTGGTCAGTAGTGGTACCTCCGTTAAGATTTTATATCCTAGGGAATCTTATGATTCTTGGGCAGATCCTGAAGGTCCGGT
>SNQJ01S0084286.1:13462-34639 GCA_010110895.2 Picea sitchensis
CCTAGGGGATTGATCATCCCTGGATAGATCCCGAAGCTCCGGTAAAGACAGTCTGTCAGAGTACCTTTGCATGTATCGCCAGCTGTGGTCAGTAGTGGTAGCTCCGTTAAGATTTTATATCCTAGGGAATCTTATGATTCTTGGGCAGATCCTGAAGGTCCGGTAAGGACGGTCTGTCAGAGTACCATGTGGTAGCTTGTTAGGATTTTATATCCTAGGGAATCTTATGATTCCTGGGCAGATCTCGAAGGTCCGGTAAGGACGGTCTTTTAGAGTACCACAATTTTTTATTGTTACACTTCCCTCATTCTGTTGCCATATGTTGATAATGTTGTTTCATCCTCGTGTTGTTGATGATGTTCTACCAACCTCGTGTTGTTGATGATGTTGTACTAGCCTCATGTTGGTGATATTGTTGTTCTAGCTTCATGCTGCTGCTGATGATGATGATGCTACTCCAACTCCATGCTGTGGATGATGATATTGATGATGAGAAAAACTTCCAATGATTTATAGATGTGCCAGTCAGTGTTCCAGATGCTGATGATGATGCTGCCCTCTCCTTCTCTTGATGATGTTGTATTGGGTCATGTCAGTAGAATACCCTTCTCGTTAAGGGGGAGTGTTGAAATATTATAACTTTGAAGAATATTCTAATTATATTTGAGTTATTATCTTATATATCAAATCCCCTTTTGTGGATTGATCATATCGGGTCTTGTATAAGATCAAATCCCCTTTTGTGGATTGGTCAAACCATATTTATATGGTGGTATTTGTAAAGTCGGCTCCTAGTGTTTATAAAGTGGTTTTAACCACTTCTAGAAGAAGTCGGCCCTACTAAGTGAAGAGACATAACCCTAGCGCCTCCTCAATTAGTATTTATATGTGAGGATGGTGCCTCACTTGATCAGTCACATTCTCACTCATCCAGTGTGCATATCTTGAAGGCAGTTGTAGATGCAGGAGGAAGGAGAAGAGAGGTGCATGCTCAGTCTTAGTTTATTTTTGGTGTTTTGGTCTTAGTCTTGGCATTGTATTGGCAATCTGTTATTGAGGAAGTTTTTGCTGGGTTTTCTCCCCCATGAGGGTTTCCCAGGATAAAATGCTGCGTACCTTATGATTGTGTTTCTTTCAGTGATCCTCTTTATGCTGTTGTTTTGGATATGCATTGAATGCTCATGTAATTTGGAAATAACCTAATAACAACAGTAAAAACTTTACAATTTGGAGTTTAGCTGAATCATTTTGGGGGTTGCAACATTGATTTGCAATTTGAAGTTGTGTGTGAACAGAGTAAGATACCTTTTAACCCAATTTTGCATTAGACTTGAGTTTTGGTTGGCAGCATCATATATGAACAATTTAGGCAGAGATTGATGCTATTATTTATGCATTTTTTGTATAAGACAACATTGCATGGAACTAGGGCAAGAAGCTAAATGTAACACATGGACAATGAGCTCAGAGAAAGACAAAAAAATTCTGCATAACATTTTGTAAAGGACACTCATGTGCCTAGTTTATTGAAGCAGTTCCAATTTTCATTGACCATCAAGATTTGCTGAGATTTCATATCATGATACTCAGGTTACATATTGGACTGATTGTGGAAGAATTACTTGGAAGCTGCAAGCACAATTTGATACATCTGACAAAAAGTGAATACTGTTGCATGATAGTTTGTCTGGAGAACTGACAAAATAAAATGAAAATTAGAATTGAATTGTATAATGACAGCAGGTGAACAAAGGATAGTGTATCTCTCTAATTGATGAAAAAAGATACATCTGAGATAGAGTACAGCGAGTGGGAGTGAAAAGACTGTAGGTCCAGATGAAAATAATTGTGGCATTGTGTGGGGTTCTTCAAAACATGTAACAATTGTTAATAATATCCCAAGGCTTGTTTCAGTCTTGTATGGGGTGTAGTTTCATAGCATGAAGAAAAGATTTTTTATTTAATTTCTTAAAGCAAATGGACATTATTGTAGTATTCTGAATGAGTATTGATGGAAGATGACTTTATACAAGGCATATTATTTAATCAGGATTCTCAAAAATAGAATACAAAAGCATTTTTAACTCAGCAGGTCACATCTGCAAATTAAGGTGTTCTTTCTATCTCAATATTCTGATGATCTTATTCCACGTTGGACTCTCTCTTTTGAGCTTGTTTTCCTTTGCTTCTTATGCAAATAACATTCTCAAGTTTCTTATTGTGAAATGAAAGGAAAGTTGTTACCATGTAGTTAAAGATCCTTTTCCATTGTTGGAAATATTGTGAAATTTAGTTTGATGCTGTTTACTTTTAAACATATGCAGTGAAGACACCATAAAGGATTTGAAACAGTGCTTGGACAATACTGGCCAACATGCAAAGCTGGTTGATTCATTTCTTTCTGCTTTACGTTATCGCCTTCTTATTGCTGGTGCCTCGACTAATGATATATTAGCGCAGTATGTTTCAACCATAAAATCACTTCGAACTCTGGATCCAACTGGTGTATTCCTTGAAGCAGTAGGACAACCAATTGGGGAATATCTGAGAGGAAGAAAAGATGCTAGTAAATGTATTGTGGCAATGCTTACTGATAGCTCAGGAGGTGGGAATAGCACAGATGTAAATGAAGGAATTAGCCTACTTGAGGAGCTGAGCAGAGATGCAAGTAATCGTGAAAATGGTGATAATGATGATGATTACAATGCTGAAGATGAGAAGGCTTGGGCTGCATCTGAACGGTATGAACTTCCTCAAATTTCAGTCAAGATTGAAGTGTCAAATAGAGGTTTTGTGTCAAAGGCTTTTATTGTCTTTTAATATTGGTTGACAATGACAGTTGGGAGCCTGATCCCGTGGAGGCAGATCCATCCATGGGTAGCAGGAACAGGAGGTCGATTGATATTCTCGGTATGTTGGTCGGAATATTTGGGTCCAAGGAGCAGCTTATAAATGAATATTGCATAATGCTGGCAGAAAAATTGCTCAACAAATCAGATTATAACATTGAGCGTGAAACTCGTACCTTGGAGCTGTTTAAGGTAACATTGCGTTTGTTTCTAATAGGCACTAGGCCGTTCTGATTGCAATTCTTGTTCCTGAAAGGAGTCGTGTACTAATAATTAAAAACTATTGTGGATCATTACTTTTTCAAAATTTCTTTAGATACTTTTTGGAGAGGGAAGCATGCAACGATGCGAAATAATGATTAATGATTTGACTGCCTCCAAGAGGACTAATGCAAATGTCAAGACTACTCTAAAACAGCAAAGTCAACATGAAGGTATTCCTTTGGCACCACCTAGAAAGTTTGAAACTAATTTACAACAATCCTCATAACTCTAATCATTTTTGTATACATGTAATGCAAATGATCAACACTTGATACTTGTACAAGTAGCTGATGAAGCTAACATCTCCGGTTTAACAGATCAAGGTGAGAAGCTTGAAGAAAGTATGTTGTCACTGGATATAATCGACGCAACAATTGTCTCATCATGCTTTTGGCCTCCATTCCAGGTTAAATCTAAATCTGCTGATGCTTTTTGGTTCATTTGCTTTTAAGTATTTGCATCATCAACTATATGTTAGTCAGGCGGGTAATTTATGCTACATATCATTGACAATGGAGCTTTCAAACAATTTTGTTCACCCCTATCAAGGGTATACTGCATAAAAACTTCTGCAGATTGATCCAATACAAGCCTTTAAGGCTATACAATTTTTATGCATATTGTTATATTGGTCCGCCTTATCCTGCTTCATTGCAGTACAACACCGTTGTTCTCTGTTTTCAATGTTAAATTCTAATTGGACTCCTCTCGCAATAGTACCGAATTAAACAAATACATCATGCAAAGTTGAGAGATTTGCTCCCTCTTCCAACCCAGGTCAGAAGAGCTAACATATTACATTGAACCCCATCATCACAGTCCTTAACAAACTTCCTAAGAACATGTTCTTTAGAAGCTATATAAATTGATAGTTCATCCAGGAGCCTATAAAGAACCAAATTGCCATAAGCATACTTGCTACCGTCAAAAATATATTTACGTTGATTAGATCAGATAAAACAGAGAGTTGTTAATCTAAGTACAGACTAAAAGTGCCAAACAACCGCAGTGCACAGGGATGAATCAGCCAGATTTCCCTCTAACGAAAAGGGTGGAAAAACAGAGGAAATTGAAGTGAGTGTGGGTATATCTTTTGGGGCTGTGGCTTTGTGAGGTCCTTATGAAAGGACATCGTTTTGATTTATTTGTCTGTTACCTCCTGTTGCCGCCTTTATACACACCTGGGTGACATGGAAGAAATCTTCAATCCACTTGGTGTGCCCTTGGGGGCAAGTCTCGAGTCAAGGTGCTGTCACCTAATCCTTGAACGAGCAATATGCATGCTCTTCTTTGGAATTCTTTGATCAACTTCTTTCATCTGAGAGAGTCCATGCTTCCGTCTGCTGCATCTCTCTTTGCTTTTTACAAAGTGTCACAAGCCTGTTCTGGTTTCCTTTTGATTTCTGACTTCCTTCGAGTCTCTTTAAGTTTGTTTCTATCTGTTCTGATTGCTGCCCATCTAGCAGTTGTGCCATCCTTATAAACTTCTTCTATGACAGCTTCTGCAAGGATTGTTCATCAAACATATTTCACAAGGGTACCTGCCCAGAACAAGAGCAACAAGAACAAACATGAATATCTATCTAGAGGAGATGTTAGTTCAACTTGCGAACAAGTACAATAAGCATCTATATCAATAATATTCATATGTGGTTGAGTATTCATTGCACCTAGCAATAATAGAATCTTTCAAAGACTACTTTCACAATTTGTAATGTAGTAACCATCACCTTTGATATACACAAATTTGAAGCTTAACAATTTAATCAAACCTAGACCCTGAAGCCTTAACTGCTATGGAGGGTGCACTTGTTCTTCTGAATGCACTGAATCCAAGATTACAGTTTGGAAAAGATCTCTAGTACTTTCCCTGCAAACACACTCATGTTTTTCTAGATGATATAACTTAGATAGCATATACAAGTGCATACCTTTGAAACTTTGTAGCATCGTCCAACTTGTCTTCCAATCTGAAACTAGATACCATCGTGACAAGAAGAGATTAGAAATCCAATCAAAAGATTCAATGATTAGAACAAGCTAGAAACTCTAAAATTTCAACTTTGACCACAAAATCAATTTGACCAGAAGTCAAGCTTTGACTTTGACTTTGATCGGTCAAGATTTGACTTTGACTTTGACCAAAGATTCAAACCCGATGCTTTTGCTGGCTGAGAGTACCAAGAGGTGCGCTAGGCTAGGGTACACTAGGATGTCAAGGAATTAGGTCAAATGCTTCACCAGAAGTGCCTGAACACAAGGGTTAGGGTTTGTTGCAGCTGCATAATCAGAAAACCTTGCTGCAGCTGTAACTGGTGCCATAACGAGCTTAACAAATAACTTCCTAATATTTCTTACAGTGGTTAGATTGTGTGAAGATAGTGTGGGCCCATAACCTATTAGAAATAAAGGGATGTGCTCGTTTTTCCATAGACAATATAGCAATATTGTCACCCAACCATAGGCACAAAGGCCACCCTCGAGCACCTTAACCTTGACAGAGAGAAGAATTCCGATAGCAAATCAATAGCCAACCAAGGCTAGCGCACCAAGCAAAGATAACCAAAGACCAAGCAGAAAGTCCAAGCCAAAAACCGAAATACAAGTTGCAGCAACTGTAGCTGCAACTCCTCTCCAAAATTGTGCACAACTGGTCTTATGCAGTTGCGAGTGAGTGAGTCACAAATGAGCTCTAACGCCCTCTATTTATACTGCTCCTTCTTAGCTGTTTGGGCCGATTTCTTCCTGGGAGATAAAAACTCAATATTAATTATTCTCTTTAGCCGACTTGTCTTCTAGGGTTATTGTCCAAGGATTTAGGGTTTCTCTTGCTTCCCGGAATATTCTAGTCTCGTCAAAGGTTACACGTGGAGGTTAATACCTCCCGTAGCTACCATAATATCAACACCATGATGTATATGTATCCAAATATAATTGTCACAAGGGAAACGTACTAGGAGATTGTACACAAGTGGTATGCCCCTTACCAAACCAAGTGCTCCATCAAATCAACCTGTATGCCTCTAACATGTGTGATGAAAAATCCAAAATAATGATGATCCATGATGTATATGTATCCAAATAGCAACATATGGCTCCAAAGCCAACATACTACAAATGCAGCTTGCTTGGGTAGGGTCTTCAACCTAGTACAAGGCCTCATACAAAATGAGAGGTAACAATTGGCTCCATATGGGGACATACACTCTCCATGAACAGTGCATGAGAACTCCAGAATCTATGAGTACCTGCTACAACTTGCCATGAAAAAAGTGAGAACACGTGGTCGGACAGGGCCAATACTCTCATCTCGAAACCACACATTTAAGATTAAAAATCCAATAATCGTGATTTCCATAAAGTCTAATACGTCAAAAAACAACTCTAAAACAAGACATTAGCTAAAATGCCAAAGGGAACAGGGAATGAAATGATTATCTCTAATCTGCCGCTCATAAGAGCTTATTATTCTCCTACACTTCAAAGCTACTTATGGAAGTAGATGCCATCTGAATATTATAGCTTCAAATTTTCCCATTCACGGACAACTGCATCTTTTTTCCATTTAGGTGACTGAG
The DNA here is from genome assembly GCA_010110895.2 of Picea sitchensis. Lineage (NCBI taxonomy): Eukaryota > Viridiplantae > Streptophyta > Pinopsida > Pinales > Pinaceae > Picea > Picea sitchensis. Next base: position 20,154 of record SNQJ01S0084286.1, read on the forward strand.
GTAGAGAGAATTTTCACCAGCAACATCTTTGATCGTGTAGGGACTTGACCATAAGCTATCAAATTTGCCACAAATTTTCCTCGTTTTTCTTTCTTTTTATCCCACATAAGGACTAAGTCCCCCTTCTTCAAATTATTTGATCTGTCTTCTCATCAAATGTTCCTTTGACTTCATCTTGATTTTCAACTAGATGATCAAATGCTTTCCTTCGGTTCTCTTCGAACTCTACTAGTTGATTTACCCTTCCTTGAACTATCTCCTGATTTATTGGTAAGTGTTATAGCAACTGATACAGTCTAATCTTCAAATGAATCGGCAAAGTAACATCCACCTCGTATACCAATTCAAATAGCTTCTTTCTTTGTGACTTGATTTGTCCATAATGCATGCTTGATTTTGCTATCCCAACATTTCTTATTATCGCCTAATGTCTTCTTAATTATCATCATTAGGTTCTTGTTACTTGATTCAGCCAAATCATTTCCTTGTGGGAAATATTTGGATAAATGGATAGGATAATGCCATAATTAAAACAAAAAATTGCCAAATCTACCGAGTTGAATGCCTTGGCATTATCAGTAGTGATCTTTGTTAAGACACCATACCTAGTGTTTATTTTATCCTCCAGAAACTCCATAATCACTTTGTCGGTAGCCCTCTTTGTGGGTATTGTTATCCCCGCTTTTTAGGGATAACTAGGAGATCATGTCTCGAGGCCCACAGGTCCTAGACATGGAGTACCGAGAGCAGGATTAACCTGAGCATGGCCCTGGAGGGCCCATCCTTTTCTCCTTCCATCAGAGTACACTGGGAGGGCCCATCCTTTCTCCCTCTCAACTTTATCTTGGTAAGGACACGACACAGTGGCAGCGGGATGGATGGACGGGAGATGGATGAATGGAATGGATGGACGGAAAGGAATGAATGGATGGATGGTCTGGAATGGAGGAAGGAATGGAGGAGCCCGAGGAGGAGGATGGACAGTGGAGGAGGACATGGACAGAAGGAAGGAAGGACGGATGGAAAGGAATGGGATGGAGTGGAATGGAATGGAGGACAGAGGACGAAAGGAATGGATGGATGGACAGGAGGAAGGAATGGCGGACGGAGGATGGATGGACGGACGGATGGAATGGATGGAGGATGGAAGGATGGATGGAGGAATGGAGGAAGGAGGAAGGAGGACGGATGGATGGAAAGGATGGAAAGGAATGGATGGATGGAGGAAGGAAGGAGGATGGATGGAATGGATGGACGGATGGAAGGACGGATGGATGGAGGATGGAAGGACAATGGAGGACTGGAAGGAAGGATGGATGGAATGGATGGATGAATGGAGGAATGGAGGATGGAGGAAGGAGAGATGAGGAAAAGATGGAAGGAAAGGAATGGATGGACGGATGGAGGTGGAATGGAGTGGATGGACGAAAGAGAGGAAAGGATGGAGGAATGGATGGAATGGATGGATGGATGGATGGAATGGAATGGAATGGAAATGGACCGGAATGGAATGGACAGGACATGGAAAGGATGGAAGGACTGAGCCCGGAGCGGATGGAAGACGGATGAGTCAGATGGACCATGAAAGAATGGAAGGGAATGAAGGAATGAATGGAAAGAAAGAGGATGGATGGAAATGGACAGGAAGGAGGAAATGAATGGACGGAGGATGGATGGATGAACGCTGGATGGAAGGAGGATGGATGAACAGGGGATGGATGAACAGGGGATGGATGAACAGGGGATGGATGAACAGGGGATGGATGGACGGATGGATGGAGGAAGGAGGGAGGAGGACGGAAGGATGGAAGGAAGGAAGGAAAGGATGGATGGATGGAATGGAATGGACGGATGGATGGATGGACGGAATGGAGGAAGGAAGGAATGGAAGGATGGAATGGAGGAAAGGAATGGATGGAATGGATGGACAAGGAAGGACGGAATGGAGGATGGATGGATGGAATGGATGATGGAGGATGGATGGATGGAAGGAAGGATGGATGGAGGGATGGAGCCGGAATGGACGGATGAAAGGAAAGGAAGGATGGATGAAGGGGCCGGATGGATGGATGGAAGGAGGATGGAATGGATGGATGGATGGAAAGGATGGAAGGATGGAAGGAGGAATGGATGGACGGATGGATGCCGGATGGACAGCCCGCTTCTCTCTTTCTTCGGTGACCTTCCTCTATCCTCTAGATCGGGTGGACCGGCTCTTTCTTCAGCGGTGCTGGTGAATGCCCGCCAAAACAAAGAGTTCTCTCGGGGCCTGATACCACTTGATGTGACGCCAGTCGCCGCACTTCTGGCACGCCCTCAGCTCTCGTGACCTTCTTCGCTCACGGCCCAAAGAACTCAAAGGTTCCTCTAATTCTCTATTGAAATCTTTCTTTACCCACAACAACTCTCCAATTGATCTCCCTCAATGATCGGGAAATCGGACCTCACAATTTTGGCGAATCCTATGGTCGCGTGTTTCGTGCCTCACAATTTCCTGAAATCCGATGCGAGTCAACGCTGACCCTTCCCCGCTATCGGAGTTCTCCCTCGTTTCTGGAAATCGCCACTACACGCCAACAATTAAAGTTTCTCAACTCAACCCCGATGTACCGGTTCGGAGCACATCGCAAGGGGTTGATCTTTCCACCTCCCCACAATTTATCGGGATTTCTGAATTACGTGATCGCTAATCCCGATGCCAGCGGGATTCGACTTACCTTTCACCGGATCCTCTATATGGTATGCCACCCGGCCCCTCCACTAACCGACCGGTATTCACACGCATTCTTCCGTCGTCGTGATATCGCGTTTTGCGATTTCGACATGCAAGTGGTTCCTGTTCTCAGAAACCCCGATTCTCCAAATTTCACTTCCCTGATCTCCATTACGTCCCACACGATGGATCTGCTCGAAATTGGCCGGATATCGCTGGATTGCGATATTGCAATTTCGTTGCAAACACTTGAGCCGAACTCAATGTAACCCCCGGAGCACCGATGTCACGGTAACTCCGACGGCCTTAGGTTCTGGACACCTACCTTCCCTCCGAAGCCGGACTCTGGACGCCTTCAAGGTTGTGAACCTCCTTGCACCTCCGTGAGATGCAATGGTCCACGGAACTTCGCGAAATCTCCCCAAGGATTTTGACTGGCCCTCGCTCTTCCTTTGCAAATCCAATGTAAATGAAGAAGGGTCTCCCACCGGATTCCCCTTTCACCGCCGCCAACCTCCAGGACGCTTTCCTTCTGGACTTCCACAATACACCACAAGTGAGTTCGGCTCATCTCTCCGAAGCTTTTCCAATGACCCGCCTCTTTGGAAACCTCCTCCTCTTGCATGCACTCCTTTATGAACCCTTCAACCCTCGACCGAAAGTGTTGGAAGTTCTCGACTTTTTATGCATCAAAGCAGCCAGTCCTTCACTCTTTACTCGAAGTTCGCAACCCCGACCTTTTTAACCCGGTTCTCACAAGACTCCTTTGGTACTCCACATCGCGGCCTAATGGTATTCAAGGAAATGAGAACAAAAGTTATCTCTAATTGAACCTTCGGCCGACGACTCTCATGGGACGATCTAACCGTGACTCGCGTGAATTCTCCGCTCAAAATAGAGAAACAATTGAAATCCATTCCTTGTTCCCTTCAGACTTCAATTCAACCAAGGAAATCACATACACATCATATAAAAGCAAGTGTATAATAGAAGCAACATTCATGAGCATAACATCAATAATGAAATAATATTAAAACCATGGATTTGAATCAAAGATTTCTTCATTAATTCAAATGCCTCAGACATGTGGGTGTTCTTTCTAGCACACTATTCTCTCGCTTTGCTCTTCTCGCTTCTTCCTCAATGCTAATGTTAAATGTGATACAAAGGAGGGGTGTCTATATCCGCCCCTCTTGGACTCTCTGCTATCAAATCTAGAATTAAATTCTATCTAACCTGCATTAACTCTATTAAATGTCAACTATCTAATAAGGACGAGAGCTATCCTCTCAAAGTCCATTATAATATACTGTATGCCTCTTCTGTCGAGTCATTTAAGATTTGTGCAACAGCCCCAAAGCATTTTCAAAATTTTATCCTGGATTGTCCAGCTGTCCACCACTTCAGCGCTGGCTCTCTTGATGAGTTGTAGATGCTCCTGCATCAACATTGCTATGATCCCTGTGGACTGATGAGCCCATGGAGGGTGCATGGATGTGCGTGACCATGTCTCACCTGGGATGTGCACCATTTGGATCTAGACACATGGGGAGATGACCACCAACTTCCATGGAATACTGTCACCGTGATGGGATAGCCAAGACCCCATTAGGGGGCGTAGACATGATGGAGATGGACTGTGGCCTTGCACCGGGAGATGAAGAGAGGATCGCTCCACCGTGGGCACTTCTATCGAAATGGGACTCCAGGGGGGATTGGATCCACTTGGTAATGGGAACGCAACGATGACCCGTGATCACTGGGAGGCTTATGACATCATCATGAGTGCCATGGCGATGGACAGGGTGGTTGGCACGCGGTGGAAGCTTTGAAGAGCCCAAGGAGGGCTAACGCTTCTTTGGCTCTGATGCACCGGCCCTAGAAAGGGCTAACGCCTCCCCTGAAGGGGCTTGATGTCTCAATCTTTCTTCTTGATTAGATTTTACTTAGCATTTTAATGTAAAACAGCATGATTTTGACATTATGGCCTTGTCACCTTTTATGACCTAAAAGGTAAAAATTAGGTCATCGATACACTATATATTGAGGGTTTTAAGTTTTAACTCTACTTTATCGCGGATTTTTCACTCACCATAGTGAGGTCTGATTTTAGCTCTTTTGGTCAGAATCCAAGGATGCGCACTTGTTGAAGGAAGAATTATTTTTGCATTTATGGTGTTTCTCTCTTGGATGGAAGGTGTTGGCGTCCGTTGATTAAGCTCCAGATCTAAAAGCTCCACAGGGTCCGAAAATCGCTTCGCAAAAGTTTGCATGCAATCGGAAACTACAAACATTAAAAAATACAAAATATATTCATATTTTTTTTTCAAATTTTAAATATATAAACAACAACAACACGATAAAACACATTGGCACATAAATATGGGAAATCATTGATATATGTAGAATACTAGTGGATGCCAAATAAAAAATTATACATCAAAGTCGACATTGAATGTTGAAGGGCCTCTCCAATACAAAATGACATCACTTATATAATTATAAATGTATCTCATGATTCATCATCATGATGGAGTGTGTAGATGTCTGATGTACAATGACAAATGAAACAAAATAGCAGCTAGCTATCTAATATCAAAGTCACCGCCTCTCCCTTTTGTACGTAGAAAAAGATATATTGCTTGTCAAGCCCAGCTCGGCTAGAAGGCCCTGTGTCTGATAGTGGATGACCATTGGTGTGTGCAGAAGTAGGTGTATCAATAAGTATAGAAGGTTGTGCCAATGCTTGCATCACCCTCCATGATGTCTTCAGTCCACTCCCTCCCATGAATGGAGGGATTTAGATACATACCAATGAATGGAAGGGATTTAGATACATACCTATGAATGGAAGATTCAACACCGGCTAAGTAAAATGAAATTGAACCTTTGCTCCACTTAGAAATCCTTGATGTGATGATGATGGTTGTTAAGTTGCTCCCACAGTTGATTGAGGAACACCACAAACCCTTCTCCTTCCTTTTCCACAGTAAAAAACACAAATGACCAAAAAAAAAATAAAAGCCCTTACACTGTGGTTCCTCAAGGTCCGAGACTTTTTGGTAAAGTCCCATTTTTGGTAAAAAGCTCCAGACTTATTGAAAATACAAAAGTCATGATTTTTTGTGAGTAAAAGTCAGTTTGAGAATAGAATCGGGCGCATTTTTTCAATTCATCACAAACTAGGGTTTGCATGGCTATTCTTCATGATATGTGTGTTTTTCCTGCTAACTTTATTGAATGTTTGTAGTTTAAATTTTTACATATTATTTTTATAAATTTGTTCAATCAAACCCTAGGTGACAAGTACAATAAGTAGGTCCTTGTCTCATGTCCCCCCATAGAGAAATCCTTTCACCATTGAAAGAGAGGAGTTCAGTCAGAAGCACCCCCTTTGTCTCTCTCTCTTTCCCTGTGCTAGTCGTACCTTTGGAATTCAAGAGGAAGAAGACGCCCCAGCCTAGGTTATCTACACTAGGGTCGTTTTTCCTTTAGGTTTTGATGAAAGAGCCTGTCGTAGCAACACTCTTCCTCATTAAGCTTTCTTGTCTTGATTTTGTGCTTCCATTTGAGCTTGGTCGTTGGTCGGGAAGGAGGAGAGAGAGCACTATGGGGCCTTGCTTTGCAACACCGGAGTGAGCCTAACTCCCCTAGGGTTCTGCCTTGAGGCCCTGCTTTAGTAGCACCTTGAAATTTTTCCCTCTAGTCCTTTAAAATCTTGTCTCCTTCAACCTGTGTTTCCTTCACTTATTGACTCCATTCTCCCCCAAGGCAATCATCCCAAGACCTCCACGCTGAAGTAGAATTGAATCTAAACACTCTCAAACCTTTTGAAATTGAAACCCAACTACACTAACCCCAGTAGCCTACACTAAACCTAAAATACTAACCCTAAGTTGCTGACATCATCATTGAATATTTCATCTTTTTATTAAAATAACGCTTTGTCTCTTTGAGTAATTGAATGGTAGTTTAAGGCATTAATTGAGTTAAGCATAGTTATCTGTTATATTGAACGCCATCATTCTAGTATATATTGACCTAAGTGACATTACTGCTATTGATATTTTGTAAACATTGACTTCGTCAACATTTACTTTTAAATTGCTCATATTGAATATCAGATAGTCTTTAATGTATATGAAGTACTAACCACAGCCTGCATATATCAAGTTTGTTGTTGCTTTGTTCTCGGGCAGGTATCCTACTTGGTTGTCTTTATTGGCTATAAGCTGGACTATCTGCTTTGGTGGTGATCTTTCAAAACCCCAGGTCATCGGGGACGTCTCCCTTGGGCCTAACCTCCCTAAAGAGAAAGAACCTACCCATCGTGGTGACATTGGGTGGGATAGGTTTTTGTTATGCCAGTTTGGCCTTCTACCTTACAACCTTTGCTCTTAGCTACAAAATGTGCGATAACAGGTATCACCTCAACCCGCCTAGTGAAATAATCTGTGGCTGTGATGATGCATTGAAAGCCATTGCTAGAGTTTTCTACAACCACTGGCTGCAAAGGTAAGGCTGCCTAATGTTTCCTTCCTGCGAACAATTGACAATGTTGACACGATCTAACAAAACCATGGACATTGACAAATATCATTGGCCGATAAAACCCAGCCCCTAGAGTCTTGTGAGTTGTTGTGGCTGCATAATGTCCTCCACATGAACTTGCATGCAACTCTGTCATAAGTCTTTTAGCTTCAATATCATCCACACATCTAAGCACTAATTCTTCTGGGTTTCTCCAACTTAAACCTCCTTGGATCAGACAATATTTTGGTGCTTTAAATCTTAATCCTCTCTTGCGATCTACCAAATGATCTCGACATAACAAATTCTTCAAATAATAAACGATGTCCGCGTACCAATCATGTTACTCTATTGCCTCAAGGACTGCCAAGGCCATTTCAGGCCCATCTTCCTTATCTAAGTTCAATGCCTTTTCATTTCCTTCTGTTAAGATCCTAGCTAATCCTTGACCCTTAACTAGCTTGGTTGGCCTAATTTCCAAATCATACTCCTAAATCCTGGATACCCACTTTCCTCTGATACCTAGACAATCCTGTTGCATCAATATATCTTTTACAGCTGGGCAAGGGACATAAGCAATGATTCTAGAATATCCCTCATAACTTTTTTTAGTGCTTTAGTGATTGAACTAGAGTGTAAGCTTCTTTCTCTGTGATAGCATATATCAATACCGCATCTCTAAGTGCCTTACCCATGAAGGCAATGCGTTCCAACTTCCATGTTATGATCATTCTTTTGCAACAACACACCTGCAATAGTGTCCTATGATGCAAATGAAAATATTTGAAAACTCTTTGAAATTATTGTTGTACAAAATTCTGAACATTGTTGTCATCTTCAAACCAAAATATGATATTTCCTTGGGATTGGGGTTGCTGTTAATATGTGTTCATTCTTCCAAAAGTTCAGGGTCACAAAAACACCCTTGTATATAGTTGTCAGCATATTAGCTTTATTTTTAACCAAGTCCTAATCCAGTTCAACAAATGTCATTTGGTCCTTGATTGAAGGTGCATAGTTAGTTGCTGGTGACTGAAGAGGGTCTTATGTTTTTTCATATATGCATTCCTTGTTCTATTCTTCTCCCATTTGTTTGTTGCATCTTATTTCTTCTCAAGCAATGGTTGGAAACCAAAAAAGGCCATAACAGATTTTGGTGTGGAATGCCTTTCAATTGTTTCCATCTGAAATATTTTGTAAATAACACTAAAATAAATATAGTCAGGAATCAGGATCATTGCACTGCGCCATGGGGAAAATAGGGTCTCTCATTTTGTCCTATTTTCTAGTGCATCACCAATAAATTACTTCAGAGGTCTCAGACTCTAACATCCAATAATCTCCCCATTTTTGTAATTTTGCAGAGTGTTGAGTTCAATTATCCAAGGCCATGCAATTGCTTAGAGAATGTATGGTTCTCAAAATGTTTCCAGTTCTATCCACTGCCCTCCCATCTCTGATTCTCTTCTTCTCTCCTTTTCTCAAATTAATATTCTTGTTGCCCTATTTCTTTCCAAACTTGGAGAATGGTATAAAAGGACAAAGGTACAACTATATCTACTTTGCAGCATCATAAAGCAAACTGAAGTAAGTAGTTTGGAGGTTGCCATCTCTCGTTGAATGATGGATAATTTTGTAATCTGTGTCAGTATTTCCTTTGCTTGAGGATTTTCATTATGAGAGAGTTGCTATTGTTTCACTTATGCATTGTTGTTGAAGCTAATTTTTCTGACATTTAGAAATTAAAATAATTATTGAAGTCAGATGAAAGGAAGAAAATTGAATAAATATAGACATCAGACAAAATGCAGAAAATAGAATATTTATGAAAGTCTGATGAAATGCTCGAAGGACATCATGTATTTTAGTTCTCATCGGAGAAAGTAATAGTAGATGATTGGTTTGGACATTTTGCAGGCAGAAAATATCAACATCCCCAGTGAAATTGATCAACTGCTTGAGGACTATGCCAAACAATTCCATGTGCTAAGAGCTCCACGGAAGATCATGTGGAAAAAGAATCTTGGAACTGTTAAGGTTACCAGATTTCCCCCTGTTTGTGTCAAGAATATATTTTATTGTTATGAGATATTCAAAAAATTCTCTTTATTGTCTTTGGCTTGAATTTACAATATTTAAAGTACTTTATTATAATTTACAATATTTAGAAGGTACGATTTTATTAGGTTCGTATCGAGTGCATTTGGGGTTCTTGATAATGATGGGGAATTGCATTTCTGTGACTGCTTGGGAATTACTGTTATGCTTCTGGATTGGTAGAGAAAACCGTTTCAGTTATCTGAAAATCTAATGTTTTGTCCATTTTCTTGCAGTTGGAGCTGCAATTTGAAGACCGATCGGCTGAGTTTGTTGTGTCTCCCATTCATGCTAGTATCATTATGCAGTTTCAGGAGCAGCCAAGGTCAGTGGAGTGATCATTATGTTTGGAATGCAAAGATTTGATGGGAAAAACATAACAGTTTACTTTCTTAGTTAGATGTGCGGGTTCTTGAGGTTTTTCTGAAATTTCATTATAAAATCAGTCTAGTATGGTTTTAGCTTGTGTCAATTGTCATTTTATTTATGCCAAAGGAAGTTTCGGCCTATTCTTTCCTTTTCCATAGGTGGACATCAAAGGATCTTGCTGCAGCAGTTGGGATATCAGTTGATACACTTTGCAGGCGAATTATTCTGTGGGTGAATCAGGTAAATAGTATTTACCTTGATAGAATCCATATCATGCTGACTTCTCTTAAATTATGATTGAGTTTTTTAACAATTATCTATCGTTTAGCAAGGCTGATGTACACTCTGGTGATGGAATTTATGTATTAATAATGATGAATCAACAGTCTTCTCAAAATTGACACACTCATCCTGACGATGAACCATGATTCTTTGTTCAAAATGTTGACACAACAATGAACATTGCAGATATTCTGAAAAAGTATTCATCTTGTTTTCTGCATTCATTATTTGGACCCTATCATAATTTTTTTTCTACTTTTTCTCTATCATGTACTTCTTACATTGTTTGGTTGCCTGATTGGTTCAAAGTGTAATTTGTTTCGTTCACCCAACTTTCTATACCTTGAAGATGTTGCATTATATTGAAGCTGCAGAACTTGCTTTTGTAGTTGTTTTCCTTTTATGAATAAACCTGTCTTTATTTTTTGAAGAACCTCATAAGGGGTCCCAAAGATAAATCCTATACATTTCAGGGATAACTTGTAAATCTTATTAAATTTGGGTGTGGATATTACTTTGAACCTGATAAGGGTGTTCCAAGTGTGCTATTATTAGTATACCTGATAGGTCTTGCGAGGTGGATGCAAATTGATAGTAAGGTATAGTCTATGGGCTATGTAATAGTCTTTCCATTTAGGCTTAAGTAAATCATTAATCCTTGTGCAATATTCCAAGTATGCTGTTATTAGCATTATCCGATAGATCTTCCAAGAGTGGATCCAAACTGAAAGTAAGATTAGTATAGTCTATGGGCCATGTAATAGTCTTTCCATTGAGACATTAAGTACTCATTAATCCTTGTGCAAAATTTGGTCCATATTCTCTGTAAAGTCATCTAGGACTTGCACATAACCCCATCTGCATAAGATGGCTCGCTTGCACAGGTGAGATGGTCCACAAGGGGTAAAATTTGTCTCCAGGGTAGTTGAGCTTTGGTGGGGGGTATGAAACACCCTTGCTTTACCAACTAACCAAGACCCTGTTGATATTTGTTCTTGTTATACCTATTGAGATTTGGATGTGGTTATTTCATTTATACAGTTTTGTTATGTGTGTCAATACAATACATGGTATTTCTAGCATGGATCTATTTAAGTTTTCTTTTCTTTCAAAGAATTTATCCATTTTGCTAGTATTTAAGTTTAATTAGATTAAATATTGTCAGAGCCATAGATTCACCTAGATATATACCTATCCTTTTTAATCAACTAACAATATTAGTCCATGCGCATTAACTATTTTTAGTATAGAAGATGGCATACACAGGCTTTGAAGATGTAGTATGGTATCTCTCTACCAATTTTTAAAAATGCCTTATAGTTGATGTGGCATTTGAATGTCTCATTGGATTTCCCTCCATATTCCAAGACATTCTCCATTAAGATTTCCTCTTGTTTATGTAGTTTCCAATCTCATTTCGACGTAGTGATCATTTATTCCTTCAATAGAGATATGATGGAATCCAGTTGAATAAGCATCGTAAACACTTTACCTATTAGTGGAGTTGTATTGATTATAAATTATTGTTATTGTGGGAGTGTGGGTTTTTGGTTGATGGGAACATTTGCTTGATATGTGTGCATGTGTGTCTACATTTTATCTATGTATAAGACATTTTTTTCCAAGGAAAACCTCATGGGACCCCTCTTCCCTAGAATATATGGATGGAGGGCAACTCAATTGCCAACCACAATAGTGGTTGGTCACCCCAAGGAACTCGACTAGATTTGAACTTGTGACCTATGGCCTCTCTATTGACAAAATGAACTAACCCTTGGGGCTGCTATGTATAAGACACATGTATATGCATATATAGAAAACATTTGTCTTTGTGCATATATAGACATGTTTACCTAAGTTCATGTATGCATGGATACATATAGATAGGTATACTTGTGCGTGTATGTATGCATAAATTATGGCTTTTAGAGATGCACAACCATAAACATGAGAGAGAGAGAAACAAATATTGGAGAACTTATTTTTATAAGTTTAACTAACTCAACCAACCTCTATCTAATGTTGGGTTGGATAATTAACATTTATTGTGATCCTTTAACGTAAGACTCCTGAGTCCTAACAACATTTAATTGAGTGTTACCACTAACACCCCCCCTTAGCATCGAATAACACTATAACCCTCCTCTCTTCTCTACTCTTGAATACAAAATTTATAACTACACTTCTGAAACAACTAGGTTCATCAACAAAATTTGTATAATGTTCATGTTTTCTCTTTAGGAATGCATGGTTGTCTAGTTTTGGGGCTATTCTTGGTGCTCCATTTGACTAGCACAAAGCTCATTCTAAAGGTAGATCTTCCTCCGACTCCCTTAGACAATCCCTCACCTCTATCATATTGCCATCACCCTCTTTCTCTTTCTTTGAAGGTATAGTTAGGTTTGGATCCCCTAGCCAATCAATTAACAACTTACTGTTGAGTTTTGGTGTACCTTGGGAAGTGGTCCCCTTGTGGTTTTGGGTCTCTAACCACAAGAGGGAAATACATTGGGACTATGTACCTTGTACTTTATGTCTAATTCCACTTTGACTTCGCTTAAGTCAAAAAGTTGGAATTTTGTCACTTGAGGCAAACGTGACATTTTATTCACTAAGTGGGTGAATAAAGGGACATAAAGTGAACTTAGGAAACTTAACCGAAAGTGGGTTTGGAGGTGAGATTCTTTTGGAGAGATCTCACCCATTGATTAGAGATGGCTTGGGGTGATCCTAGCTATCCATTTCTAGGTTTCCTTATGGATGGTTCAAGAGGGGCGCATAGGGCCAAAGGAGGCTCATTTACTCATTTGTTCACTTGGAGAGTTTGAGAGAGAGCATTGAGATGAGGATGGAGGCTATGGATGAGGGAAGCTTGGGTGCCTCCTTTCATGGAGGACTCATGGAGGCTTAGGCCCTCTATTATTTGTGGTGGTTGTTCTTGCTAGTTGGAGGGTGCACTTGTTGAGGAGGGCCCATGCTTAGAAGGCACTAGGAGTTCTTGTGCTACTTCAGATTTGACAGGTTCATCTTGGAGGAGGCACACAACAACTTGTTTGTATGCAAGGGTTTTTTCATTGGGCAAAGGAGGAGGAAGGGCACATTGTTTTAGTGGATAGAGCTTCAAGGAAGGAAGGGCGCACTAGCTTGGGCGCATTCTTCTTGGAACTTGCTTGAAAATATTGAGAGGAGCTTGCTACATAGACATGTTATATTGTATTGTATTCCTTGTTGCATTCCATGCTTGAGATCACACATATATATACTTTCATTCTAAACTGGTTTTCCCTGGGGGGGTTTTATGTAGGGTCACGTTGACCAAAAATACTTGTGTTCATTTTCGTGTATGCTTAGTTGTTTGAATCAACAGTAGGAGCTTGTAAAGATCCTATAGGAGTGTTATTTGTTTTGAGTTATATTGCATGTGTTAACCACCGGTTACGAAAACACTTGCAAGGGCACCTCAAAGAACACTTAACCATCAGTTTGAAGGCATAAAAGTACTTGACTGTTTGCTGTCCTAAAACAGCAGCAAAGGACAGTCTTGTTGACATAAATTAGAGCCCAACAAGAGGTCATAAGACATGCATGTTGGGAAGACCTCATAGTTCCTCAAAAATCTACATGGTATTAGAGCCTTGGTGGCTAATTTTTGCTGATTTGTAAAGCATTTAGTGGGCAGTTTTGTGGGACTGTATTGGACATTTGTAGACAGCCTCTTTTCACACATGTGTTGATAGGAGTGAGGATGATTTTGGACAACCTCTTTTCACACCTGTGTTGACAGGAGCGAGGCTGATTTTGGACAATCTTTTTTCACACCTGTGTTGACAGGAGTGAGGTTGATTTTTGGACAACCTCTTTTCACACCTGTGTTGACATGAGTGAGGCTATACTCTTTTGCAGTGTGTAGCATCGATGTGAGTTTCAGTGGACAGCCATGTCAGTGTCTCAAATGAGGGCAAAGGATAGGCTAGCCGGAGCTAGAAACTGGTCCCCTTGGAAGACCAGGATCATATTTGTCTTGGAGGATCTTGAGCTATGTGATATAGTTCAAGCTCCCTTAGTGATTCCTCCTGCACATGCTCCATCTCGTTTGTTGGATGCGGATTTTAAGAAGAAGAACACCAAGGCGAAGAGGACAATTTGTGATGCGGTGAGAGACCATGTCATACCCCATTTGACTGGGAAAGACTATGCCTTTGAGATGTGGGCCTCACTTTGCAAGCTTTACCAGAGTCCTAATCAGAACCGAAAGATGGTTCTGCAAGAGAAACTCAGGAGCATTCAGATGCTCAAGTCTGAGTCGGTGACTTCATACCATGGCATATTTACACAGATTCGAGTGAGTTAGCAGTAGTCAGAGAGATTGTGGATCCAGACTTTATGGTGATGTTAGGAACCAAATATCAATATAGCATAGAAAAACTTCAGAATAAGTACTCAACGCCTTGAAAAAGAGAGAAATTCAAATAATAAGCCTCTTCGAGGGGGCAAC
>SNQJ01S0084287.1:24407-37731 GCA_010110895.2 Picea sitchensis
ATCATGCTTGTGATATTATTTATAATTTCAACTAGATTTGGGATGAATCGTCTCAAGAAATTCACCTTTCCTAGGAAGGATTGTACCTCTTTCTTTCTTCGAGGAGTGTTGATCTTCATAATTCCTTCTACTCTATTGGGATCTATCTTTATACCTTCCTTTGAGATGATGTGCCCCAACAATTTCCCTTCTTTCATTCTGAAATGTGATTTTTTTGGATTTAAAGATATGTCGAACTTTCCTCATTTCTGGAAGACCTTCTTCAGATGCTCAAGATGTTGCTCATTGGAGTCGGAAAACAATGTGATGTCATCTAGGTAGATCATGATAAATTTGTCCTTTTCCTCAACAAATTCTATATCCATAGCACTCTGGAAGGTATCTCCAATGATCATAAGACCGAAAGGCATCTTCACATACATGAATGTACCCCATGGTGTCATGAAGGATTTGTTTTCCCGGTCATCCGGGTGTACCATGATTTGATTGTAGCCTAAAAAACCATCCAGTATGGAAATGTTTTGGGATTCAACTACCTTCAGCAAGATGTATTCCATCTTAGGAATTGGGTAGTTATCCTTGAGGGATACTCTATTCAAGTTTTGAAAATCCACGCATAACCTTATTTCTCTGCTCTTCTTCCTTACAAGCACAAGGTTGGCAACCCATTCCGAAAATATTAAAGAAACGATATTTTTTTCTTCAAAAAGTTTATTTACCTCATTTTCAGTTAACAACAACAACAAGGGATTGTTCCATCTTAGATTTTGATCGAAAGGTTTTTTATCTTATTTGAGAGGAATGATGTGTTGAATCACTCTAGTGTCATAGACTTTCAAGTCCTCATAAATCCAGGGGAAAATGACAGAAAATTATTTCATGACTTTGATGTATCTCTCCTTGATCTCGAGACTGAGTGTATTTGAAAATTTGATTATCCTTGGATTCTCCTGGGTCCCAATGTTGCAATCCTCGACATCCTCATCATTCACAGTGATATTGGGATTTATTGCTACATCGTTTCCATCAAAAAACGTTTCCAACGGAGCTAATCCCTTGGGGTTGATGTTATGTTTTAGCTGCACTATGTCACTTCCAACTATTTGGTTCTGAAAGGGGTCATTGTCACCATGCGCAACTACGTTTCCATATTCTTCGCAACAACACTCATCATCGATGTTCACATTAGCGAACTTGTCACTCATTTGGAGAAATATCTCCACATGTTTATCATCTTCAAACATCTGCCAATACTTGATATTATTGGGTATCGTCGGTTTGTGTTTGACTTTGATCTCATAGTTTCTATTTGGGAAAATTGGAATTTTAAAAACTAAAGCTAAGGTGGCCAGGGCATCCACAATTTGATTCTTCCCCCTTAGGATCACTAATAAATTATACTCTAAGAATTCTTCGAGGAGGTACAACACTATATTCTTATATTCTCTCAGTATGGGGTGCTTGGACTGGTATATACGTTTCACTTGATTTATGACAAGCTCAAAATCTCCATGCATCGCTATCCTCTTTGTGATGAACTCTTTTAAAGTTCTCAGACCCAAAATCAATGCCTCATACTCAACCATGTTATTTGTACAATCAAAGGCGAGTTTGTAAGAACAGAGTTTTGATCCCACCTTGGGAGGCTTATCCATACACCGACCCCTTCTCCCTCCTTGTTGACGGCTCCGTCAAAGGTCATGTTCCACATTCCATTCTTCATGTGGTTTCTTAGGTCTATGCACCCTTCTACTCGATGCACGACCTTATCCTTGACAATCATGACAGTCGTCGGCTCCTCCCCTTCAAAGCTCAGGTCATTTTAAAATATAGAGGATATGATCTCGGTGTCAACAAAGTAGATAGGATGGTTGTTCGGATGGGTCTTCCTACTCACCATGTACTTTAGTAGCACCTCTCTATACAATCGTCTATCTTGGACAAATACAAGGATAGTGGCATACGACCTATCCATCTGCAGGGTTCCCTTAAATTCTGTGGCCCATGACCTGGATAATAACATGCCGAATTTAGGGGGTATGTCGGCCACAACCATGTCCATAATCAGATTCTTCGACAAGATTTGGGACAACGACACAACCAAATATTTTATCAGACCCAAACATTATAATTTCCTCAAGTCGAAGGAGAAAATATCCTTATAGGGCCTAGTGACGTCCAAACCTAACTCGTCCATGACCACTTTTGGCATGAGATTGTGTGACATGCCCCAATTCACCATGGTGTTATGCAAAGTCATGTCATGGATTTTGAGGCTGACATAGAAAGGGGGAACGTACTCAGTATCACATGTTTCTTCCATGCGCGGACCAAACTAAATGGCAAGGTGGTCATCTTGGACGTTCAGGGTGTCAGGGTCTCTTCCATCTTTAACATTTTAATAATATGATCCTGATACTCTCCTTTCTTGATGAGCACCTTGAAAGGGACGTAGATTTTAATTTTGATCATTAAATTTTCAAAGTTAAAGGGGGGGGGGAACTTTATCTACCTCTTTGACGCCTGTATCCCAGCTTGTCTCTGGCTCTTTCTTTAAAGCATCCTCTTTTGACTTTCCCTTTTCCATCATGTCCTTGGTTGGGTTGTCTTTCTTTGGTTGGATTGCGGAAGGGGTGTTCACTTGAGATTCCTTTTTGGATTTGTTTGTTGAGGTTCTACAAATGCCTTTCTTCTCCTGAGGTTGTATTTCTTTTGAAACTGCATTATGGCATTGTGATATCCTTTCCTGAATTCCTATGTTTCCGAAGACAGTGTGTCATCAGTATCCAACATAATACCATCATTTGTTTCCATGAATTGATCATTGTTGGGCACTTTAATTGTCTAATTGAATGGAAAATCAAAGTGTTCAATATAAATTGTCAACCCAGGGAAGTCTATTATTTCAAGATAATTTTACATAGTCTATGCTATATTATCAAAGCATATCTAATCTAATTGTAGTAGGGTAGTTATTTTTTTAACAAAACAAAAAAACATTATCACTAACACAATTATGCTGATACAACTGGAGTGCTACAGACTTAAAATCATAATTGCAATCTAAACTGATGAATATACAAAAACCATGAATTGCCTACCTGAATCTAACTTTCTAATTTACTTTTGCAGGAAGAAATTCTATATTATTGCGGAAGGGAAATCTACTTATTGCAAGAAGTTACTTCACACTTTTAATTCTCCAAAACAAGATTTTGACCTAATGTAGAAAAAGGAAAATCAGTTCTCTAGCCATGTTCAACAACTGACTTCTAATTCTCATGAGACAAGTTTATGCACATTTACCAAGAAGGAACTAAACTATAACATCAGTTGTATTCAGAAATATCTAACAATTAAACCATTTGAAATGAAAATGACTAAATATAGAATTCAAAATAGAGGGGAATCGGTGAGGAAGGTGGGCCCTTTCCTTCTCATTGAATCCACTCAAGAGATAGGTTATAGTCTGCTAAATAAATTCAAACCATTTCTTCATTTAATTGCCAAAAAGATGTTTGTGTACAATAATCACTACTTTCTTCAGTTCAAGGAAAAAGACTAAGAACCCTTTACATTACAAAAGATCTGCTATTTAAAGTCAGAGTCGTTCAGTGTTAAAAAATAGAACAGTATTGAGAATCCCCGATTCTCAGGCTATTCGTTAGATATCATTAATACAAAATCTTAAATTCTCCTTCATCAACATCGTGAGCCAGCATTCTAATCAGCAGGTGTTGCAGCTGTCGTATCACAACAAAACTGGTGGCGTTTTTTGTAACAACTTCCAAGATTAACATGCTTCTATCGTAGCAGTTGTGTAACAACTTCTAGGATTGATGGGCATCCTTTGCAGAAGTCATGTAACAGCTTCCAGGATTGGCACATAGTTGTAACAACAACGAGTTTCTCAAAGTGAGTTGTTCTAACATTTTGATCAGTTAAATCATTTCATGGGTAAAAAATGTGAACGTTATCAATCAAACATGCTAAGTAAATGAAAATATAAAAGCAAGATGAATAGTTCATACCTTGGGAAAAAGGGTCTTGGTGCTCATTATAATAGTCATTTAGTTTAGGAATGAGAAGGTTGAATGATCCAAAGGTGTAGTGAAAAAGGGACATTTCAGGGTCCTAACATACTCCCCAACTGAAGACATTGCATGTCCTCATGCAAAACACATTCAAACCTTACTTTGTAGCTGAAGTAGATCAGTATCTCCTCCAGTGCAAAATTGTTAAGAGAAATTTCTAAGTGTCGGTAATGAAGAATGATGTGTCAAAAAGAAAATATGTTGTGTCAACAATTTATTTGTGTTTCTTTATTCTTGAGAATAGGATCAGTTTGAGTTGCTCGAGTAACAACTCGTGAAGGAAACAAAGGTTCTTGTTTGCAAGCTTCTAGTATACCAAGAGCTGATTTATGACGTTGAGATCTCCTTTGTTTTACTGATTTTTGTGTAGCAGGAAGTCCATGTTCAGTATTGATTGATACATTTGTTGGTCCTGTAGCAACTAGAACTTTGACTACCTCATATCTTGCCTCATAGTAAATGTTTCCACACTCAAAACACATGAGTTCTTTGTCTTTGCCCATAACAACTTTTGTTAGTGCTAGCATGTCCAAGGTTATACCTTCTAGATTCTTCTGTTGAGCAGCTACCACTTCCTGTTTCAGGGTCTTTAAATCTGATTTGAGGTTATTATTTTATGTTATTAGTGCAACGATCATGGAATTTTCTGTATTCTTGATCTTTTTCTCTATTTGGGCAAATAATTGGGCAAGTGGCACATCCTCAGCATGTTGTGGAGTTGGTTCTTGTGTAATAGCTGTGGTTGTTGGGACTGATTCTTATGGAGCAGGCTCAACATGGACAATTTGTTCTAATATTACTGGTTCTAGTGGGACAATCTTCTATGGAGCAGTTGGTTCTTGTGTAACAGTTGTATCTATCAGGACTGGTTCTTGTGGATCAATATCGACATGGACAGTTGATTCTTGTGGAACTATCCCTGCATCAACCATATGGGGTAGTGGATGAAGAATAGGAATGGCCTGCTCCATATCTTGCCTTCTAATTGCAACTTCGACAGACTTGGTGGACCTGGTTTTCCTCTTGGGTAAAGTAGAAACTAAAGTAGTGGTTTTCTTCTTCATTGTTGGAGGAGGAACAAGGTGTTCTTCCTCAAGCACACAAGGAGGATATTTTGGTATACTAGGGTCTACGATGATCTGGATATTGTAAACAGACATAGGATGCACAAAATCATCATGCAACGCTGATGATTCTGCTGCAAATTGGGTACATTCATTTTGAAAGGAGAAGATAGTTTCCTGTAGTTCTGAGCATAAAGTAAAACCTGATATTCGTACCACTGTAGAATTCTCTGTCGCAGCAGCCAAAGGGATTTGATTTGTTGTTGATCCAATTTGGTCAAGGGCTCTCTGAGGTTTTCCTTTGAATGGGCGTTTCCTTTTTTGTGAAGTTGCACAGGTAATTATAGTAGGTGCTTGATTGGATGGAACAACAATAGGAGTGTTTTGTATTATTGTTGGTGCCACAACAGAGGGGGTAAGCGGTCTTGATGTTATAGTGGACCATGTTATCCTTGTTCACTTCTTAGGTAATGAAAAGGTAAGAGTAGGGGTTTTCTTGTCAGAGGCAGGGGGTAGGATTTCAATAATCATTGTAGCATCCAAGTACTGCGATTGTGGTCGAGAGGTTGACTCTTCATCTATTTGTTTGTCCAAAACTACAGGCTGTTGTAATGCAAAGTCATCGAGGCTTCCCTATTTGGTGCCAGGATGGCTTCGGGTTATACGGTTTCTTTTCTGAGTCATCTTACAGACAACGATAGTAGGGGTTTGCACTGTTGTTGCAGCCGAGGGTAGAGTCTCTTGAATAGGTCCATGGGTTGTAGTGTCAAGGACTGGTACAATTATTTCTGGATTTGCTGACTATGGTTGGTTTGCTGCAACAGGTAATGGGTTATTGGAAATGCCCATACCTCTGTGAATTAATAGGCCGATGAGTCTGTGATTAGAAATGCAGTTCTTGGGGCTCTTGGATTTTTTTACAAAACGAGCCATGTTATGCAATGAATGTAGGAGAAAATAAGGAATGTTTATCAATTTATGATGTCGCAGATGTGATAATAAGATGAAATCAGAAAAATAAACAAGTTGGTATCGGCCTTCGCAGGTAATGTACCTTTTTATAAATTCTGTAACTTCCCCCCAGGTCTCTAGTAAGGAATTGATGTCTACACCTCTGCCCTTGGTCTAGACTTGCTCATTGTTAATGAGGAACCCCTTCTGTGCATCTGGGAGATATGTTTTTCTGTTAAACCATCGGTCTCCTGTTCTTGGCAACCCTTTTACAACAACAATCTTTTCTTTTGTTACTGGAATCCTTACCCCATTCACCATTGAATACCCTTTAGTAAGATTTTGACTAAACTCCAATACCTCGTCCTCACTAAAATCTTTCAACTTCTTAAAATATGATATCTAGTCGGCTTGAAGAAATATTTGGTAGGCCACTGGGTGTAGCAGAAAACTATCTAGAGTTGTGGGTTCATATCTCATAGATGATCCTCCCATGATGTTTCTTGAGAGTCTAACAGGCACGTAGGAGGAGAAACTATTACCTAAATCAAAGACTCAATAAGCTCGAACGTGGTTTGCAGAAAGAATACAGTGTCTTAGTTAAAAGAAGTGTGGGTGGAAAGGTGGTGGAGGTGTGTATAAAATTCAGAATGAATGACTAAATTTATGTTCCCCCCCCCCTCCCCAACTAAGTGGATTGGCTCCAAGTGTAACCGGTTAGTAAATAGGAAATCGTGCTTTTATATCTTCATTACTTTAACTCGTAGGATTAATCACGTACCTCAAATCTTACCGCACATAATGATCTGTCGGAGTAACCGCACAATCCAACCACCATCTGAGTGGCACAGAATAGTTGACATGATGAAGGATCGTGAGAGAACTGACATCTTGTGCAGAGACATAGTCTTTACTGTAGTGAGGCAACTGGATATCGTCGAATGTGAAGTCACGTCATAATGAAGAAACACTTTCAGATAGAAAGCATCAGTATTGTCTAATCAGTGGTGCTATTGCACGAAAGATTAGAGGGCTGGATCCGCAACATCGACAAAAAGAAAGAGTGAAGTGGCAAGAAAGAACAACAGTAATTAGTGTATCAACAGGTTCTTTTTCAAAAATGTTAGAGGTAGGTGTAACAACATTGAAATCGACCAACTTATTGGGAGAAGGTGTAACAACATTGAAATCAGCTAGTTTATCGGAAGAAGGTGTAACAACATTGAAATCGACCAATTTATCGAAAGAAGGCATAACAACATTGAAATCGACCAATTTATCAGGAGAATGTGTAACAACATTAAGATCGACCAATTTATTGGGAGAAGGTGTAACAACATTGAAATCGGCCAATTTATTGGAAGAAGGTGTAACGACATTGAAATCGGCCAAACACTACCTTACTTCATTTCTAGGAAGTTTTTCAACTTCCATGAACTCATCGTTTCCTTCTGTTCATAAATCTACCTGCACACACATAATTGCCTGATACCTTTCAAAGATTTAATAGCATAGTAAAGAAAATAGAAAAATTTCAACTAAAATCAGAGAAATGCAAATTTTGTTGAGATTATTTATATACAAAGTATGAGCAAAAGAAGTCCTAAAGTTTATAAGGGGAAGGATCAAGCTCCTTTCCGTTTAAGATTTGATAATCTGTATCAGTTGTACAACTAGTTTTGAATTCTGTCTTGGATAGTGGACGCTGATATAGACTCAAGCGATGACCATTTACATGTAAGTGTGTATTGGATCCATCAATAGTAATCAATCGGACTGTCCCATTGGGAAAGACGGTGTCTACCTTGTAAGGCCCTAGCCATCATGTACGTAGCTTACCTTTAAATTCCTTAAAGAGTGAATCATACAACAAAGCCCAATCTCCTTTCTAGAATAATATCTTCTTAATAACTTGGTCATGCCATTTTGTTCTTTGTTTTTGAATCACTATGGTTTGATGGATGGTGTCCAAACACTTTTCATCAAGCTCGTTGAGCTGCTACAGTCTAGCTTTCTATGCCATAGTCAAGTCGAGGTTGACTGTTGATGTAGTGCTTAAGGTTTTGATTTCGAATTCAATGGGAAAAACAAGGCTTTTTCCATATACCGGCTCGTAAGGAGAAAAAACAATTGTGCTCCTCCAAGTAGTTCGGTAAGCCCATAGAGCTTCATGCAGTCTGTCAGACCAATCCCTATGATTTTCTCTCACTGTTTTAGTAAGAATGGCTTCGATAAATTTGTTGGTGCTTTCCACTTGGCCATTGCCTTGTGGATGATATGGAGAAGCTATTCTATGTAAAACATGATATTTACTGAGTAAAGCTTCAAATTTATGTGATGTGAAAGGGGGTCCTCCATCAGTGACCAATTCTCTGGGAACACCAAACCTAACAAATATATCTTCAAACAAGAATGCTAAGACAACCTCTTCTGATGCTCTGATAAGTTCTTTTGCCTCCACCCACTTGGTGATGTAATCTATACAGACCAATATATAGACTTTCTGATTGGAAGGTGGGTGAATGGGTCCTACAAAATCCATGGCCCATCTCTCAAAAGGCTCTAACACTACCTGAGACTAGAGCGACATCTCATCTCTGTGAGTTGGTTGACCCATGCATTGGAAACTATCACAAGTTTGGACATACTTCTTGGCATCTTG
Organism: Picea sitchensis; assembly: GCA_010110895.2. Taxonomy (NCBI): domain Eukaryota; kingdom Viridiplantae; phylum Streptophyta; class Pinopsida; order Pinales; family Pinaceae; genus Picea; species Picea sitchensis. Next base: position 33,179 of record SNQJ01S0084287.1, read on the forward strand.
AAATATGTTGGGCCAATAATAGCCCATCCTTAAAATTTTATGCCCATTCCTTTTATCAACAAAATGACCCCCACAAGGTCCATCATGGCAAGCTTTCAGCAAATCATAAACCTCATCATCCCTCACACATCTCCTGATTTCTTGGTCCAGGCCTGTGTAGAAGAGGTATCCACCTATCCAACTGTACCTAACACTCTTTTGAACAATTTTCCTTCTCTCAAGGAGATAGATGTGGAGGTACCTTCCCTACAACCAAATAATTAATAATGTCTGCATACCAAGGTGAGTGAGCAGATACTGCAAACAAATTTTCATCAGGAAAGGAATCATCTATAGGTGAATTATCATCATTTATATGTAATCTTGAGAGAAAATCAGCAACCACATTTTCTTTTCCTGGTCTATCCACTATAGTGATGTCAAATTCTTGCAGTAGTAACAACCATCTTGTCACTCGGGCATTAGTAATAGGTTTATTCATTAGATATTTAATGGTTGTATGATCAGTATGAATAAAAGTTGGGTAACCAGTTACATACTGCCTGAATTTATTGATTTCATATACTATTGCCAAGAATTCTCTTTCAGTAACTATGTAATTTAACTCAGTAGGAGCCATGTTCTTGATGGTATAGTAGATAGCAGAGGGTTATTTGTTCTCATGTTTCCCTAGTACTGCACCAATTGCAGTGTTTGAGGCATCTGAAGAAATGTGAAAAGGTAGAGCCCAATTAGGCCCTCTCAAGATGGGAGTTGTAGACAATCTCTGTTTAAGATCTACAAAGGACAATTCACAGTCATCAGTCCAATGAAAGTTAACATCTTTTGTTAGCAAGAAAAACAATGGAGAGGCAAGTTTAGAGAAATTTTTAATGAATCCCTGTAATACCCGACATGCCCTAAAAAAATTCTTACCTCTTTCTGGGTTGATGGAGTTGGAATGTCCAAAATTACCTAGATTTTGGCTGGATCTACCTAAATCCCTGCATAAGAGATGAAGTGTCCCAACACAACCCCTTCGCGCATCATCATATGGCACTTTTTTGTACTTAAATAAAGATGAGATTGTTTACATCTTTTGAGAAATTTTTCCAGATTACACAAAGCGTCTTTGAAATTAGTCCCATAAGGTGTAAAGTGATCCATGAATATTTCCATACAGTCATTCACCATATCATAGAAAATACCAATCACAACTCTCTGGAAAGTGGTGGGTGCATTACACAAGCCAAATGGGAGAACCTTGTAGGAAAATGTACCCCAAGGGATGTTAAAGGTGGTTTTATCTTGGTCCTGTGGGGAAATTTGTATCTGGTTATAGCCACTGAATCCATCTAGGAAAGAAAAATATTTTTTTCCAGCTAAGTTATCTAAAACCTAATCAATAAATGGCAGAGGGAAATGATCCTTCTGCATTTCCTTATTCATGGCTCTATAGTCCACACATTCTCTCCACTTACCATTCTTTTTAGGTACAATAACCAACGGTGATACCCATTCGTTGTCTGATATAGGATAGATGAATCTGGCGTTGAGAAGTTTTTGAAGTTCTTCCTTAACAATTTCTTTAAGGTTTGGGTTCATCCTCCTCTGCGGTTGGCCAATGAGTCAACATTCTTCTTTGATGTACATATGGTGGGTGCATAGTTCAGAGGGAATTCCTTTCATGTCCATGTAATCCCATGAAAATGCTTCTTTATGTTCGGTCAGTAAATTCATCCATCGACGAGTTTCAGCACTGGAGAGATCGAGATTGATGTTCAAGGTTTTTCCAGGTTCGATTTCTACAACGATTCTCTTAGAATTGACTCTAGGAAATAATTCAGCTATTGTTGTTTCATCATCTGTTTTTACAACGTTTGTTGTTACAGTGAATGTTGTTACAGCTGAATCACTCTGATTGTCAACAGTTTCTAAGAACATTTCCAAGTTCATTTCTTCCTGGGCCATAGGGTCAAAGACTCTAATCAATTGGTGATGTGTGTTTTGTGTAACAACAAAGGGTTCACAAATAAAAAAATTGATTAATTCATCCTCTGTCTCATCCTTAAAACTCAGGGCCTTTCCTATAGTTATCACAAGAAGATCACTTTCACCCTCAGCGTCCATCCATAGAGAGTTTTCAGGTTCTGCACTGGGTGTAGCATGAGGATATAGGGTAAGTTTTTTTACGTCATAACCATCCGATATGGTCATAGAACCAGATCAACAAAATATGAAGGTGTCAGCTGTGGCTAACCATGGTCGTCCTAGAATTAGAGGATGGCCTCCTAGACTGGATTTGGGTTGCAAAACAACAAAATCAGTTGGATATTCCCATGAGTCTACTGAAATAACTAAATCATCGATTACTCCTTCTGGTATGATGGTAGAGCGATCAACTAATTCTAGAATAGTAGGAGTAGGTCGGATTTCTGTTCCAAGTTGCAGCAACTGTGTAGTATCTATTGGCATAATGTTAATTGCTGCCCCTAAATCAACTAGTACATGTGTAATAGATGTTTTCCCAATTTTAACTATGACTATTGGGTTTCTTGGGTCACCATATTTAATAGGTGGAGTTTTGCCTAGCATTAGATCAGACAAATCCCCCACTACATGCACTATGAGGGGATCTTTAGATTTTCGTCCAAGTTTTCTGATACAAAGGTCCCTCACAGTCTTGGCATAAATAGGGACATCCCTTATTGCTTGCAGTAGTGGAATATTAACGTGCAAATTTTTCAATTCTCCAAGGAGATTGAAAGATGGTAATTCCACAAGCTTGGTAATTTTTAGTCTTTCAGAGAATGGTGGGTCTGTTGATTCTAGAATGGGTTGGTCAATTTCTTCTTTATCAGCAGATGGTCTCTCACCTGATTCTTTATCTGATTTTGAAGATGGAACATCTTCAACTATTGTCTCAACTATTCTACCTGATCTTTAGTTTATTTCATCATAAGGCATAGGAGTAATAGATAAGGCTGGCACATTATGTATGTCTATGTTCTAAACAACCTTATTATTTGGGTTTGGGTTAGGTTTCATAGGCATCTGAGGTCATAAGGGAGGATTGTTTGGTGAGTTATTGAGAGGCAATTGCAGTTGTTGTTACTGGTATGGGGGTTGGAACTGTTGTTGAAAGAAGTTCGGTTGGTGTTGGCTTTGATAACTGAGTTGTTGTTGATGACCTCTTCTGTATGGGTGCCACTACCCATAGTGATTCTTTTTTTGGGGCATAGGTAACCATGCATTGGGATCCTGATAAGAGGGTGGCATTTGAGTTGGAGGGGGGGCATTCGACTGGCCATATGGTAGCTAATTGTTCCAATAATTAAATGTTGGAGGAGAGAATTGAGAATTCATACCTTGACCTCTTAGCTACCATTGTCTCCTTTGTGTGATTAGATAGACAACCTCTTCTTCCTCATTAGTTTCCTTCACTGATGCTTTTACACTTGGTAGAGAAGGACATTGGTCAGTGGCATGGTCTAATTCACAAATAAGGCATACTTGGACACTGTTCAGTGGGAACTCCCTTGGTGGATGTTTCTTCCTCCATTTTGGATAGAAAATGCATAATACTTTCTCTGGTTCTGCTTTTTTCTATTTGACCTGCAAAGTATCCATTTGTGAGGCAAAAGAGTTAATCATCTCTGTTTTGAAACTTTCTAATAGATTATCTATTTCTGCTCTTGTTTCTCCTCCATTGGTTGATTTTTCTACCCTTGAAAAAGTAGTATCCTCGGTAACTGGCTTATTCCTTGTAGATCCTCGAGAACATATTTTGCAAAGATCTACAATGTTCTCATAGGATTCCTTAGATATATCTCCCTTACCAAGCATATTCAGCATATCTAAACAATCTTCTCTATCTCCTTTTATCAAAATGGTTTTCAGAATGTCCTTACTCACATCCGGATGGCTAGACCGTTGTAGATTGTATTGGAGTCGCTCCACAAAGTCTTCAAGGGTCTCGTCCTCCTTCTGTGACATTTTTAACAGTTCCTCTCTTCGTTCCCTTGTTCGACAGTAGTCTTGGTATTTGTGCAGGAAAAGATGTCTCATTTGTATCCATGTTGAAATGTTTTCCCCTCCAAAGCTCATTGTGTAGTGGTAGTGTAGTCATAGCTTCTAAACAAAATGTAAAATTCAAACAGAAACTCATCCGGATCTTCAATATATAATCCATGAAAATTTGGGAGAGTCGAGAGATGTATGTTTTTCATAGGATCCATCCTTCGTGTGGGAACATCAAAAATAGGAAAAACCAGGGTAGAGATAGTGTTTTCATTTTTTACCTGATCCTTGTTGTTCCGTGGATTCTCTTGGTATAGCCCTTCTTCATTATCTGTTAAGAACCAAATATCAATATAGCATAGAAAATCCTCAGAGAAAGTACTCAATGCCTTGAAAAAGAGATAATTTCATATAATAAGCCTCTTCGAGGCGGCAACCTCCTTTTACCCCACTTAAATTTTCAAGTACAAGATGATTCAAAATGAAAATGTCTCCTTGGTATATATAGGAGACTAGGAGGTATAATTACAACTAATGGCCTAAAGCCGACATAA
>SNQJ01S0084287.1:40002-72281 GCA_010110895.2 Picea sitchensis
ACTAGGAGGTATAATTACAACTAATGGCCTAAAGACGACATAAATAAAATAACATTACTAATATAGTATGCCCCAATTAAGGGGTAATGAGCCAATATTAGGGCTTAACATTATCCCCTTGATTCTCCATATGTGCTCTCTCCCTCCACTCAATATGAATAGCATCCCACTCTTCCTTAGTGACTATCTGACCGTTGATCTGATAAATAGTTTCTTCTAGGTTTTTTCGGTTCCAGGCTATACTACCTTGATCCTCAATGTTCTCCAGTGTTTCTTGCTAATTTGTTGGTGACAAATCTTCAGCTTTGATTTCAGCTTCATCTTCAGCCCTTGATGAGAACGATGTTTCGAGAGGGGGTGTTTCTGCTGACTATGGATCACGTCCTCTTGGAGGATTGGCACGACGAAAAATGGATCCTGAAGATGAATCTACTCTGGCTATAATCTCATCAACAATGATCTATCTTCCCAATATGTTAGGATTTCTTCCTCCATGTCCTCTGGTGCCTGTAATGGTAGTATTTTAGGGGATTCGTTCTTGCATTTGGTGATTCATGCAGACTATTCATTCTTAAAAAAAAAAATTAGTGTGCTTACCAAAATCTGCAATTATATTCCCCGACAACGACACCAAAATGTTGGGCACTTTAATTGTCTAATTGAATGAAAAATCAAAGTGTTCAATATAAATTGTCAACCCAGGGAAGTTTGTTATTTCAAGATAATTCTACACAATCTATGCTAGATTATGAAAGCATCTCTAATCTAATTGTAGCAGGGAAGTTCTTTTTTTATCAAAACAAACAAACATTATCGCTAACACAATTGTGTTGATACAATTTGAGTACTACAGACTTAAAATCATAATTGCAATCTAAACTGATGAATATACAAAAACCATGAATTCCCTACCTCAATCTAACTTTCTAATTTACTTTTGCAGGAAGAAATTCTATACTATTGCGGAAGGGAAATCTACTTATTGCAAGAAGCTACTTCACACTTTTAATTCTCCAAAACAAGATTTTAACCTAATGCAGAAAAAGGAAAAGTAGTTCTCCATCCATGTTCAACAACTGAATTCTAATTCTCATGAGACAAGTCTATGTGCATTTACCAAGAAGGAACTAAACTGTAACAACCGTTGTATTAAAAAATATCTAACAATTAAACCATTTGCAATGAAAACGACTAAATCTAGATTTCAAAATAGAGGGGAATTGGTGAGGAAGGTGGGCCCTTTCCTTCTCACTGAATCCACTCAAGAGATAGGTTACGGTCTGCTAAAGAAATTCAATCCACTTCTTCATTTAATTGCCAAAAATATGTTTGTGTACAATAATCGCTACTTAGTTCAAGGAAAACAACTAACAACCCTTTACATTACAAAATATCTACTATTTAAAGTCAAGGTCATTCAGTGTTCAAAAACAGAATAGTCTTGAGAATCCCCAATTCTTAGGTTGTTCGTTAGATATCATTAATACAAAATCTTAAATTCTCTTTCATCAACATCGTGAGCCATCATTCTAATCAACAGGTGTTGCAGCAGTCGTATAACAACAGGACTAGTGGCGTCTATTGTAACAAATTCTAAGATTAACAGGCTTCTGTCATAGCAAGTGTGTAACAACTTCCAAGATTGATGGGAATCCGTCGTAGAAGTCATGTAACAACTTCCAGGATTGGCGCATAGCTGTAACAACAACGAGTTTCTCAAAGTGGGTTGTTCTAACATTTTGATCATTAGTTAAATTATTTCATGGGTAAAATATGTGAATGTTATCAATCAAACATGCTAAGTAAATGGAAATATGAAAGCAAGATGAATAGTTCATACCTTGCGAAAACGGGTCTTGGTGCTCATTATAATAGTCATTTAGCTTAGGAATGAGAAGGTTGAATGATCAAAAGGTGTAGTGAAAAAGGGACATTTTAGGTTCCTAACAATTGTGTTCTCCCTTTGTCAAGAACACGTGTGTCCATGTCGTCGCAACAATTCATCTGATCTTGGATCATCTGATCAAAATCTTCATTCACATATTTTTTTTGGAATTGAGGCCTTATATGTTGATCACCCTGGTCTCTATGTTCCCTCTTCCTGATCTGCGAGACCGAACCCCTTCTAAAGTTTTGAGTTCTGGGTTGGAAATCATTTTTTCTTGATTGACGGGCTTGTTTTCCATGGACATCCTTTCCATCATCTTCTCCATAGTCTTCATCATTAAGTCAAACTTGTCATCCAACGATCGAGAAGTCGAGGGTTGTGTATATCCTTGGGGATTCTTTTTGTTTCTGTCAAAGTTTTGTTTTATGTTCCCTGACGCCATCAAATTTACTTTCACTTCGATTGTGTACTCATCATGGAGCCTACATTAGTACATTTTCTTTCCCTAAGAAGAAAGGAGAAATTGTTGTCAAAAGAGTTAGTGTATTGAAGTTGTGCAACTTCGGTGATGCAGACCCCCTATCCCTCCTCAGGTCTGCACGACCTCCCGGTTAGGATCTTCTGGTTCGGTAGCCGAAATGGCTCTTTTGGCTCCAAACTGGAACCCTTCGAAATAAACACACAGGTCCCTCACTAATGCTTGGTTGGCTTTTCCAAGTGCCAAGTGTGAGCTCCCACGGAACACGACCAAGAATCATGACCTTGCGCTAAGCCAAAAAGGGCGCTTATCGGGGACCAAAACTTCACAAGGCAAGAATCCCATCCCTTTGTTCTTCAAATCCTTGATGGTTGAAATGTCGAAATGTCCCAGCACCGGTTCCTTCGGGTTTCCTCGTTTTGTGAAATCCGAATCCAAGGGATATCTCTACTCTTTGGGATCCCTGGTTACCGAAATGTTGAATATGTCTTGTCACCTATTCTTTCGGGTTTTTTTGATTCGCGAAACCTGGGTGCAAGGGATATCTCTGCTCCTTGGAAATCCCAGTTGTTGAAGTACCAAAATGTCCTAGTGTTTGTTCTTTTGGGGGTTCGCGATTCAGGGAATCGCGATGCAAGGGTCTCGCTCCTCTGTATTTCGAATTCCTGGTTGCCAAAATACCAAAATTCCTTGGCTCTCTTTCTTTTAGTTTTTCATGATTCGGGGAATCGTGATGCAAGGATCTCGCTCCTCTATCTTTCGGGTTCCCGGTTGCCGAAATACCAAAATGCCAAAACTCCAAAAACTCGAGGCGCTTGATCAATGGCTCACAATGCCCTCCAGCTCTACGGTCATATCTCTTCCCTGCCACTGACCTCTTCGCAACTACACTTGATCCAATGGCTCATTGTATTTCATGACTCTCCTCCAGATTTCTCCACCGTTCGTTCATATCTTTGAGATCTTCTCTCCGAGATATACACTGTGTTAAAGTCTGTGCTCCTACCTCAAATCGGATGGTCCATGGGGTTCTCCACTGTGATCCAATGTTCGATGACGTTCTTCCTCCTGAGATTTTACTCACGTTATACTTAGAAGGTTTTATAAGTCTTCGAAGACTTGGTCTTCGTTCCTTCCAGGGAATGAGTTCCTAGATTTTGATAACACTTTCCGAAGCATTATCCCTCCTGAGCTTTGCCCTATGTAGGCCTCATATTCCCATGCACTCCTTGCCTCTAAGGGATTCTGATAGCTCGGGTCTAAGGGGTTTCTCACAGAGATATTCCTCCTGATCTCCTAGTGTTCTCTCCTCACTTGATGCACACCTTGTAGATCTTTAATGAAGAAAAACAATTGAAACTAGAAAACTCACAGTTCCATCCACTTGTTCATGTAAACAGAAAATGACAGGGAAAATGCACACAGTCCACACACCATACATTTGGATCAATTTTCCATTTTGTTATATTCAAAAGTGCCCAATGGATACATAATACATTAAAAATTACAGTAACTCAAAACATTGAGATCTCCTGCTAACTCACTGTTATCTCTTACAGCTAAGTTCTCTCTGTATTCCAGCTCTCTCTAACTAGGTGTACAAACCTCTACATAACTCAAAAATGTTTCTAAGGTTTCCCCTAGCTACCTGCCTACTCATCCTATGCTATCTTAGTTCAGTCGCATTCCAGAGCCATAGTGGAAACTCTTGCTTTGTTTATGATTTTCAAAACGTGCCTCAAAGGGTAAAATTTGGCACCAGTTCAAGCCTGCCTCCAAAGGTGAATTCCAACACTGAGTGGAGGTGGATTCCAAAATCGATTGTAACTAGCCACGTTGAAGTTCTGGAAGAACTCTCATGTATTGAGTGGTCCTGTCTCTATGCGCTTACCAATGATGCTCCTACATCATACTCCCCTTGACAAAAATTCATGGACTCCTGTCCATGAGATCCTCTTCTGATTTTCCCTGCTTCTAGATATCAAATTCGATTTCCCAAATGGAATCTTTGATTGGGATCCCTTCCATTTGACCAGTTACTCAAAATTATTCTTCCTCCTGGTCTTCTTGCCAATCCTCTGATCAACAATTTTCTCCATCCGCGGCTTTTCTGCCACAGGCATCTGTTTCTCCCACTGAACTTTTCCTTGAGCTTCTGACCCTTCCATTTCATCTTTCCTGTAAGGGTACAGGTCAGAGACAATGAATATGGGTGAAATGCCCACACCATCTGGCATCTCGATATCATAGGCGTTTGCATCAAACTTCCTCAAGATCTTATAGCGTCCTATCTTCTTCATCTTCAATTTGTTATACGTTCCCCTAGGGAACCTTTCCTTCCTAAGATGTGCTAAAAAACTTAATATCCCACTTAAAATTGAAGTTCCCTATGATGTTGATCAGCTTTGTGCTTGTATTTGTGATTAGAACTCTGTAATTGTTCTTTGATCTGACTATGGAGTCTTTTCATTTCAGCAGCAAAATCCTTTGCTCCAACACTTCTGATCTCTCCCTGTTCCAAGTCACTTATCTCAGACACTCCCCTGGGATGCATTCCATAGAGTATTTGGAATGGGATCCTTCCAATGCTTCTGTTTGGTGAGTCATTGTATGCAAATTCTTCTTGTGGCAGAATCTTATCCCACTGGTTATGGTGTTCAGTAACTAGGCTTCTCAATAACTTTCCCAAACTTCTATTTACCACCTCAGTCTGCCCATCTATTTGAGGGTGATAAGATGAGCTGAAGGAAAAATTTATCCCCATCTTCTTCCACAACATCCTCCAAAAGTGACCAACAAATTTTTTGTCTCTGTCTGAGACAATGCTCCTGGGTAGACCATGAAGTCTCGCCACTTCTATAAAAAATAGATTTACAACAAGTGTTGCATCACTGGCCTTCTGGCATGGGATGAAATGTGCCATCTTTGAAAATATATCCACCACCACAAATATAGAATTGATTCCCCTTTGTGTTCTTGGCAATCCCAACATGAAATCCATACTTATTGCATCCTAAGGCCTCTCTGGTATTGTTAATGGTTGATACAATCCAGTGTTATGTCTTTTCCCCTTTGCATGTTGACTGATCCTACATCTGTTTACCAATTTTATCACCTCTGCTATCATACCTGGCCAATAGTATGAATTTCTCAACTGTGAAAATGTTTTATCATGGCCAAAATGTCCAGCCAATCCTCCACTATGCTTCTCCTTCAGAAGATTGTCCCTCATTGAGCATCTTGGTATGCACAATTGATTTCCTCTGAATAACAATCCTTCCTGAACCATATACTCTATCCACTGACTTCTATCTCTCTAATACAAGGCATGTACATGCTTCATAGGCCTCCTTGAAATTTGTATCATCACAATACATATCCTTAAGGCGTTCAAACCTCAAGGTCTCCACCTGGAATTCTTGCATAATTAAACATCTCCTTCTTAACGCATCAAAAACTTTGTTAGTATTCCCAACAATATGTTTTATGACAAAAGTAAAAATTTTCATAAATTCAACCCATTTTGCATGCCTCTGATTCAGTTTTTCTTGTCAGGTTATGAATTGTAAAGCTTGGTTATCGTTGTACAAGACAAACTCTTGCGGGACAAGATAATGCCTCCATTTGTTCAAATCTTAAATTATGGCATAAAACTCCTTGTCGTGTTTGGAGTATTTCCTATTAGTCTCATTCATCTTCTCACTAAAATAGGAAAAAGGTTGATTGTCCTGACTCAGAAATACTCCTATTGCAACTCCACTTGCGTCACATCTTACCTGAAATGTCTTTTCGAAATTTGGCAAGACCATAATTGGTCGTTCCGTTATCTTCTCCTTTAGTATATTGAAGCTCCTTTCGGCCTCCTTTGTCCATTTAAAAGACTTGTATCGCTTCTTTACTGTATCCATCATGGGTGCAAAAATCCCACTAAAGTATCTAATGAACTTTCTATAAAAACTTGCTAAACCATGAAACCTCCTTACCTTGAACATGCTCCTTGGTGACGACCACTCCCTGATCGCTTTCACCTTCTCTGGATCCATCTTCAATTCATTCAAAGATATCACAAAACCCAAGTAAATGAGCTCTGTCTTCATAAAACAAGAATTCTTCAAATTTATCAGCAGCTTCTCCTGATGTAGCCTCCTCATTAATAGCATTAGGTGTCTCAAATGTTCCTCTTTAGTCTTGCTAAAAATCATTATATCGTCCAGATATACAACCACGAACTTACCAATGAAATCTTTTAGAATTTCATTCATCAGCCTCTTAAAAGTGCTCGGGGCATTCATTAATCCAAATGGCATAAGGAGACACTCATACAAGCCTTCATTCGTCTTAAAGGTTGTTTTCCACTCATCACCTTCTCTCATCCTGATCTGGTGATATCCACTTTTTAGATCTATCTTAGAAAATAAATTTGCTCCACTTAAGCAATCCATTAAGTCATCCATTCTCGGTAAAGGAAATATGTACCTGATGGTGATCTTGTTGATGGATCTCGAGTCTATGCACATTCTCCATCCTCCATATTTCTTTGGGCTTAACATAGTTGGTACTGTGCATGGGCTCAAGATTTCTTTGACTAAACCCTTATCTAGCAACTCTTGGAATTGGTTCCTCACCTCCTCATTCTCTCGAGGTGTTAATCTATACACTGCTTTGTTTAGTAGGCTTGCTCTTGGCATCAAGTCGATATGATGACTGATACTCCTGATGGGTGGCAATGAGTTTGGCAACTCATCCACCACTATATCAGTAAAATTATCTAGTATCTCCTAAACTTCTTCAGGAAAATCATCCATTGATGTACTCGTAAGGATGACTATGGGCTTCCTCACCACAACGAACTGCATCTCCTATTCTTCCTTGACTTCTTTCAGGAGTTCCTTCCCACTCATGAGAAGTATGCTTCTATTGGCTTCCTCCTTCTTTCTCTTCTCCTCCATTGGCAACAACATATGTGTCCTACCATTCTTCTCCAATGTATATGTATTCTTCCTTCCATCGTGAATGAAATTTATGTCAAACTTCCATGGTCTTCCCAACAGAATATGTCATACATCCATGGGAATTACATCACATAAGATTTCATCTTTATATCCTCCTATTTTAATTTCAACTAGGCATTGTTTAGTGAGCATTACCTGGTGTCCTTTTTACAGCCATGAGACTTTGTATGGCCTTGGATGTGTAGTTGTCTTCAGCTCCAATTTCTCCAGCATCTCTGTGGATACTAGGTTGTCAGTACTCCCACTGTCAATGATCACCTTGCACACTTTATCCTTAGTCTTGCAAGCTATCCTAAAGAGACTGTTTCTCTGCACTAGCTTTTCAATTTCTGCCTCTGGTTTTAAGAGAACTTTTCTCAACATCAAGGATGCTCCATCCTCTACTCCTTCTTCTTCAACATCTCTTCATTGTGATTCTGAAATGTGATCTTCTCCTCCTTCCTTCTTCTTCTCGAGACATTCCCAAGACATGTGCCCTATCTTTCCACAGTTATAGCACCTTACTCCTCCTCTGCCTCTTCCACTAGAAGAGTTTCTTCCACCACTCTGTCTCCCTCATGAGCTTCCTCCTCATTCTGAGTGATTGTGTGGTTTCTCAACCTCTTCCTTAGACTGATGTGATCTGTCATGGTTAAATCCCTTTCTTTTGCTTGGGATCAAGCCTTTACCTCTTCCTCGCTAGTTTTGTTTTCTGGACAGCTTTTCCTCTGTCTTTAGCGCAAACTGATAAGCATCTTCCAAAGTCCTTACTAACATCATGCTAAGCTCATCCTGGATTTCATATCTCAATACATTTATATATCCAGTGACTCTTTCTTTGTCTCTCTCCCTTTTTGTAGTTCTAATGTTTAGCTAGTAGAACTTCTCGATGTACTCCTTAACTGTCATCTCTTTCTGTCTCAGGTTTTGTAGCTTCCTGAACAAATTGATCTAGTAGTATTTGGGTATGAACTTAGCCTTCAGTTTGGCTACCATCCTGTCCCAACTTTTTATCCTTTGTTTTCCTTTACTTCTCCTCTCAGCCTGCAGTTCGTCCCACCACAACATTGCATGCCCTTTTATTTGGGTGACTGTCTACTTCACCTTATTCTCCTCATCGACATGTTCATAGTCGAAGTGTTTGTCCATGGACCTTATCCAGTCCAACAGTTCTTCAGCATCTAGATTTCCCTCATACATGGGGACCTCTATCTTAGCTCTGCCTCCCAATCTGGCAACTGCTCTCAACAAACGTTCTTCTGCAACATCCTCTCCTGCAGCTTCTTCAACCTCAACCTCTTCACTTTCTACATCACTGGCATCCCCAACATCAAGTGATCTTCTCTGTGTTGCTTCCATTGTTTCCAATCAGGTGTGGAGCTCTCGCATCTCCCTCTCTACAACACGGTTGGGTAAAGGTGGCTCTCATCTTCTTGGCGACATTATGTCAACTATCTATCACACACATAGTATCTCTCTGAGTTATTTGTCTCCTTCTTTTCCTCCTTCACCTTAAGTCTACAGACAAAAAACTGATGCTCTGCTACCACCTAATCCAGACCCCCTATCCCTCCTCAGGGATTTGCGACCTCCTGGTCAAGATCTTCTGGTTCGGGAACCAAAATGGCTCTTCTAGTTCCAAATTGGAACCCTTCAAAATGAACACACAAGTCCCTCACTAATGCTCAGTTGGATTTTCCAAGTGTGAAGCATGATATCCCATGGCACATGACCAAGAGTCGTGACCTTGCACTAAGCCAAAAAGGGCACTTATCGGGGACCAGAACTTCAGAAGTCAAGCATCTCATCCCTTCGTTCTTTGAACCCTCGGTGGCCAAAATGCCAAAATGTCCCAACACCGGTTCTTTTGGGTTTTCACGTTTCACGAAATATGAATGTAAGGGATACCTCTGCTCTTTGGGATCCCCGATTGCCGAAATGTCGAAAATGTCTCGGCGCCTATTCTTTTAGGTTTTCGTGTTTCGTAAAACCTGGGTGCAATGGATATCTCTGCTCCTTGGAAATATTGGTTGGTAAAGTACCAAAATGTCCTGGTGTTCGTTCTTTCGGGGTTTTTCGATTTGAGGAATCACAATGCAAGGGTCTCGCTCCCCTGTCTTTTGAATTCCTGGTTGCCAAAATACCGAAATTCCTTGGTGCTCGTTCTTTCAGGTTTTCGCGATTCGGGGAATCGTAATGCAAGGATCCCGCTCCACTGTCTTTTGGGTTCTTGGTTGTGGAAATACCGAAATGACAAAACGCTGAAAACTCGAGGTGCTTGATCAATGGCTCACAAAGCCCTCCAACTCTACGGTTAGATATCTTCCCCGCCACTGACCTCCTCACAACTCCAATTGATCCAATGACTCATGGTATTTCATGACTCTCCTCGAGATTTCTCCACTGTCCATTCAGATCTTCAAGATCTTCTCTCTGGGATCTACACTGTGCTAAATTCTGTGCTCCTACCTCAAATCAGACAGTCCGCAGGGTTCTCCACTACGATCCAATGCTCGATGACGTTCTTCCTCTTGATCTTTTACTCATGTCAGACTTAGAATGTTTTTTAAGTCTTCGAAGACTCAGTCTTCGTTCCTTCTAGGGAATGAGTTCCTGGCTTTCGATAACACTTTCTGAAGCATTATCCCTCTTAAGCTTTGCCCTATGTAGGCCTCAAATTCCTGCACACTCCTTGCGTCTAAGGGATTCTGATAGCTCGGGTCCAAGGGTTTTCTCACAGAGAGATTCCTCTCGATCTCTTGGTGTTCTCTCCTTGCTCAATGCACACCTTGTAGAGCTTGAATGAAGAAAAACAATTGAAACTAGAAAACTCACAGTTCCATCCACTTGTTCATGTAAATAGAAAATGACAGGAAAAATTCACACAGTCCACACACCATACATTTGGATCAATTTTCCATTTTGTTATATTCACAAGTTCCCAATGGCTACAAAATACATTCAAAATTACAGTAACTCAAAACATTGAGATCTCCTGCTAACTCACAGTTCTCTCTATATTCCAATTCTCTCTAACTGGGTGTACAAACCTCTACATAACTCAAAAATGTTTCTAGGGTTTCCCCTGGATACTTGCCTACTCATCCTATGCTATCTTATTTCAGTCGCATTCCAGAGCCATAGTGGAAACTCCTTCTCTATTTACGATTTTCAAAACATGCCTCAAAGGGTAAAATTCGACATTGGTTCAAGCATGCCTCCAAAGGTGAATGCCAGCGTTGAGTGGAGGCGGATTCTGAAATCGGTTGTAATTGCCCACATTGAAGTTCTAGAATAAATCTCACGTATTGAGTGGTCCCGCTTCTATGTGCTTGCCAACGATGCTCCCGCATCATCCGGGAGGTGGCTGGACTTCTACGGGGATTGATTTATAGACCTTCATGAAACTGGTTGATAACTCTTGCACCGTCTCCACTGGTGCTCTCTTCATATTGTTGTACTGTGTTAGTAGTTGAAAAGGATTCTTTTTGTCTCCCCATCTAGAAAGGAACGATGTTTTGAATGTTGCAAAGTTGGGAATGCTTGATTCTTGAAGAGCCTTAAACCACTTTTTAACCTCCCCCGAAAGACTCTACGCGAATAAAATTATCTTCGCGTCCTCATGATCTACCTCTTATAGATCAACAAAATCATTGAACCAATCCAAGTGATTTTGGGCAGAGGTGTTTCTGTCAACATCATATAGCTTGATCCTCTAGCTATAGTTCTGGGGAAAATCATGCAGTTGGGCTGGCAGGGAAAGAGAGGCGAATCTAGCGGCAATTTCTCTAGGATGGTTTGGGATTGGTGGGATGTTCTAAGCGTGGACTATGGTAGCTTACGAGATTTTTTTTTTGTATCAGAGAACGAAACCTCTTCTCATCGAAGAATATATCATCCAAGTTGGTTTCTTATTTAGACCTGAACAGGGTTTGTTCGAACAAGGTGTCAAAATCAAGGTCGCCAATGCTTTGTACACCATATTTGGGTAAGGATAAGTTTATTTCAAGGTAATAGAATGGGTCTCATGCCTACTCCTTTTCCCTGTGCATAAGTTTCTCGGTATCACACACAGGTGCTACAGGGTTCATGTCAGGATTGGCTCTGGTATAAACTATTTTTGGAGCCAGGATTTCTATGTCATGCTACTCTATTCTACTAGTCTCTTTTACTGGAGTCACCAAGGTAAAGGTTTTAGCCAATATAGGCATTTGGCCCACTGTTACCCTCAGGGGTCAAAACTATAGCTTTAGTCGTTCTCCCAGTGAAAATTTTATTCAATTTCATCCCCAGAAACAGAGCCAAAATGTTAGCACTCTGTGAACTCATTTGGCTAAGAAAATGAATGACAGAGGTAACCTACAAACCAAATTTAAGGCCGAAAACTAGCCTTTCCGACCTAGAGAGGGCTCTTTTTGAGACTTTGTCTCAATACAGGTTATGGCTTTGAATTATCAACTAGATTTGACATGTTCGTACAATATTTTTGATGCTATTGGCAAGAGAATGCAACACCTTGGTCCATGGAGTTAAATTTCATAAAACAAGAGAAATAAATAGCTTGGTAACTAAAACTTGAAAGGATAAAGGTTAAGTAGGCAACGGTCTTTCAATTTGAAGTTGTTGTGTTTGGCGAGAGAAAAATACATAAAGTAACTCAGAGCACTTATGGATATGAATAACTTACTTATAAGAAAACACAGTTGTCTAAATGGTGAAATCTAGAGCACCGCGCGGTGATTTCTAGACTTGTAAAACGTTCATATTTAGACAAAATACAGACATGAATATAAAGAACACGAGAACCACGTACATAAGAGAGGTCACAATACATCAAACCACTATCATTAGAATATTTTCATCAAAGTCTCTGGACCTTTTCATTAAACTTCAACCGGGTTCGAAATTTACATTCAACAGTCATTTTCTACATTACTTTTCCAACCAACCTAGCTTACATTGAAAGGATGCCATATATAGAAAAGGATGTGTCGCTTGGGTTGTCATGCCCCCCAACACCATTCCTAGAAATTAGGCTCTAATTATTCTTTTCCAGATGATCCTTCGGATGGAACTTTACTAAGAATAGAAACTTGATTGTACCCAATCATACAATAACCAACATATTTGCCATAATAGTTCGGTCATCAACAAGGTTCCATCGTTAAGAATTTATGTATCAGTGCTTCTCCTTTGACAAGTTATCTAGATGATCAAGCACTTTTTCAGACTCATACCACTCAGTGTAACGAATTTGATTGTTGTCGTGCGATCATTGGCTGAGATGTGCATGTGGTGGGTAACCGCGGACTGTCACTAGTTTTTCCAAGATGACAACGCCAGTTAGAGGACAAATCCTTTCTTCAAAACTGTTGTGCACTCAACCTACACTTATCCTTTGTGATAGGCGGGTTTCCATCATTTGCATGATGTATTTCCTCCACGTGAGTACATGTCAGAGTCCCTACGTCCCGGAAAGAAATAGGACACGAGGAGAAAAAATATCGTGCCGCGTTCGAAAAGGCCAAAACTGGATCAGGTCAATCATGTTTCTGGCCTCATCTTCAGTCTTGATATTCAAAGAATTTTCCTGAAAAACCAGTTACACCTTTTCATATTCTTTACTTGTATTCGCAAAACTGCATTCCCTTTCAGCTTCGTTTGAGCAATGGCTATATCTGCCCAGACATTTTCCATGCCCGGTCCACATTCCCTGAAGTGCTCTGCAATTTTATCCTCTAACATTCTCTGTGATTCATGCAACTCGATGATCATGTCTTTCACTTCTCTAAGTTTCCTCTTGAGCCAAGTCACATTCCCTTCTCGGCCATGTGAGGCTAATGTCTCAATGGTCATTTCCACTAATTTCTTTCTCAACTCCTTGTTCTCCTAGTGTTAGCATCAGAAGTCACTCCTGGATTGCTTGTAGAAGCAGAGCCCGACACCCATCAATTTAATGTCATGATTTGTTTATAAAGGGATGATCAGATGGAAGTAAACTCAGAACAATATTGTCTCAACTCTGAAACTAGGCCAGGCATGCATGGGCAAGTGAGGTCTTAGATAAACTTCAAATAGTGAGTCATAGTAAGGGTGAGTAGGGGGAAGACTTGTATTAGAAATATGCAAAGGTTTGTTGTAAACATCAGGTTCCTAACAGACTATGGAAGAAGACATCTAAACGCAAGATCCTCTTATATTCAAACACAAAAGACCAGGGAATACAATAATGCAACAAAAAATCCTTTATCATAACATAACTGTAACAATTCATGCGAATCATTCGATCATGAACTCTCTGGTATGATACAAAAACATAGACGGAGTAAGGAAACTGTTTGTCATAAAACAAGAAATCTCAGATACAGATGCACAACCAAGAAACTAGAGTGGTTGTTAAAACTTTACAGTCGGGAGCTTTGCTCTACCATCGATGCTTACAAAATACAAAGACTAAGTCTATATACTCAGGAAAATTCATCTCACAGAGGCATGTCCAGTCACTCAAGGCTTGGTGTCCCTTCAGTCAAACTCGTACTGATATCTTCCTTTAAATGCCACCTTAACTATGCATGGCTCCTGTAAGGAGGGTAGCTAAGCCATGGATTACTCAGCTAGCATGCACAGACTTCTCTGTCGAGTAGAGGAATTTGGCACAACTTTGTTGAGAGAATCTATACACAGGACCTCTGCGAGCAGGCGGCTCGCTAGATCCTCCATTCCCCTCATTTAATGAACGAAAGGAGGTTTCAACCACCCGCTCTTGCCTTCATTTACTTCAATACTAGAAACAATATTAAGATCGGGTCTGATGGTGCCTGGAGGTCACGATGATCCCCTCTGCAACTGAACTCGGTGCCTTTGGCCTTCTTTATGAAGCTCCTTCCTCTCCCCAAGTGACCATGGGCTGTGACCATATGCTTCCGGCGTTTGCGAATATGAAAGGGATAATCTTTACTGATTGAAATCACGATGAGCGATATGCCAAGACGACTTAATCTGGCACCACGCGTCTCTCTAAATCTGACGGTTCTTACCTCTCCTAGTGAAGCCGTGGGCCCAGGTCCGGGATTCTCCCGGCACCTCGCTTATCGAAAAATAACGGAGCTGCTCTTTGCATGTTGGAGTCGCGATGGGCGAAGCGCCGAGATGGATCTACTTGCTACCAGGTGTCCCTTCTGGATGGACGGCTGAAAACATTTTGTGATATCGTGGGCCCCACTTTCTACGCTTTCAGCGCTATCGGGGTTCGTGGTTTTGCAATATTGAACAACATGAAAATCTCACCCCACGAACTCCCGACCGCCAAAATGCCAACACGGCCAGATCTTGCGACACATGTCCTTAGGATGAATGGACGAGGGGGCATTCAATATTTACAAGGGAGCTGCCCTCGTTTGCAGGCTCACTTGATATGACCCAGGGCTGAGACCGTGGGCTCGTAGCCAAAGGATCTTTCGGCGTTTCTCTAATCGGCACTTCCAAGTGCAATAAGCTAAGGGCTCCCTGTTCCCCGAAACCCTGATCCGCGATATGCCGACAGGCTGCGACCTGTCCCAATTAGATCGGATGATCCAAACCTGCTGATTGAAATACGAGAGTTGTTCTTTGCGTTAAACCTTGGGCAATTCGGTAGCTCTGACAACCCGGTGACCGTCGATCTAGTTTGTAAAATAGACCTTGGATCCTGTCGACGACAGTTTTCCCGATCGCTTGTCCTGCTACTTGGAAAAATAGGGATTCTCCCGTGCTGCGCTTGGGCATTTCATGTGCAATCTACAAACCTGGGTGCTTCTGCGCCAAATGACAAAAATAATCGCTAACATTAGGCTCCATGGGGGATAGAGTCGTCCCTGCGATGCTCTAAGAACTCCTTCCGCAGCCTTAGTGCCTTGCTAATGGGCTATGGAGTCACTTATTAGGCCGAAAACATGCAAAAATAAACTAAACAAAGAACTAAAGGACAATATTTACAAACAAGGGAGCCATTTGAGGCTCAAATAAAACATTTCTTCAGGAAATGCCCATTCGCTGGGTTGATGAAAACCTCTTCACCCTCCAGATCCTGCAACCCATATGTGTTGTTGGAGAAAATCTCAAAGATTTTAAAGGGGCCGATCCAGAGGGCATCGAACTTGCTGTGCTTGCCCTTATCCTGTCTGGGTGCGTCCCACTTGAATACCAAATCCCCGATCTCGAACTCCTTTTTCCTGACCTTCCTGTCAAAACCATGTTTGATCTTCTGCTGATGACTGTAAGTTGCATCCCTCACTTGTTCTCTGATTTGTTTCACCTCCACTATCTGATGAATTATTCTGATCATATGATCTGGTTCTCCCTCGTAGTCTTGAAAGAACTTCACCACAGGTAAGGCGAGCTGAGTAGGGAAAACCGCCTCTGCTCCATAGACTAGTTGAAATGGTGAAGTGCCTAGAGACTTCTTCGTTGTGACACGATCGACCCACAGAGAAAATTTCAACTTTGAATCTTAGGCCATTTTGTTGTCCTCCAATATTCTTTTAATGATCCTTATCAGGCTTTTGTTGGAGGACTCTGCTAAACCGTTGCCTTGGGGATAGTAGGGGGTGGAGTGAACTAGTGAGATCTAGAACTGTTTGTAGAACTTAATTAGAGGCTTAGACCTGAAAGAAGCAGCGTTATCGGTGACGATCCCGCTGGGACAGCCAAATCTGGCTATGATATCCTCCAGGAAGCTGATAATTACTTTGTGTGATGCGCTTCTGGTGGGGACAACTTCTATCCACTTGGTGAAATAATCTTTTGCTATCA
The DNA here is from genome assembly GCA_010110895.2 of Picea sitchensis. Taxonomy (NCBI): domain Eukaryota; kingdom Viridiplantae; phylum Streptophyta; class Pinopsida; order Pinales; family Pinaceae; genus Picea; species Picea sitchensis. The sequence continues at coordinate 56,150 of SNQJ01S0084287.1, forward strand.
GAATCCATCTGTGTTGACCACTTGAGGGAGGATGAATTACTCCAATGAATTCCAACCCCCACTATTGAAAAGGTGCTGGAGATACTATAGGCTTCAATGGCAACAATTTGAGTTGTTTCTTTCCTGAGAACTTTTGACATTTGGTGCAAGCTCTGATCTGCCTGCAAACATCGGGGAATAAAGTGGGACAGTAATACCCAGCTCGGAGTATCTTGTGGGTTGTGGTCTTCCAAAAATGATGACCTTCGCAAAGGCCGCTATGAAAATCAAACGTAACCTTCTGGGCCTCCTGCGGGTCCAGGCATCTCAGAAATACCCCTAGAGGGTCTTTCTAGTACAAGGTTTGGTCAATGAGGCAATACCTGACCGCCTTGAGAATTAGAGCCCTCGCTTTTATTTTTCCCATTCCATCATGGGGTTTCAACTCCTGCAAAAAATATAGAATGTCATGGTACCAGGCACATTCTACCAGCGATAAGCCATCTTGAGAGCATTGGCTGGGCGATTCATCTTTCTGATATCCTGAGCGAGTATTGATGAAACTAACTCCCAAGGCTTCACAGTTGGATTCAGCCAGTAGCTTGGCTAAAACTTGCCCCTTAACCAACTTGGTGGGTTTTATCTCTAAGTCAAATTCCAGAATTTTAGCGATCCATCGGCCTCTTCTCCCATCTATGTCGGGCTGCACAAGGATGTCCTTCACGGAAGATGAAGGAACGTATGCTGTTACTTTTGAATGCAAGACATAGAATCTAAAAGATTTAAAAGATTTCACTAAGGCATAGGCCTGCTTCTCCATGATTTCATACCTACTCTCTGTGTCTCTTAATGCCCTGTTGAAGAAGGCGATGGGCTGCTCACGCCCTTCCTCATTTTTCTACAGTAAGACCGTCGCCACTGTATCACAGGAAGCAAAAGAAAAAATCAGGAAATCCTTGGAATAATCAGGACTGATTAGCACAGGTGCCTCAGTGAATGCCCTTTTTATTCGGTCAAAAGATGCCTGGGGCTCAACGGGCCATCTCACTTCATTTCCCTTTCTGAGCATTGTTGTGATGTGTTTTACCAGTTCAACAAAATTTGAGACGAATCTCCTCAGGAAGTTAATCTTTCCTAGAAATGCCTGGACCTCTTTTTTAGACCTGGGAAGTGACAGGGTTTGAATCACTTCCACTCTGTTGGGATCAATTCTTACTCCGTTCGCCGTTACTATATGGCCTAGTAGCTTGCCCTCCATCATAGCGAACAGGGACTTCTTGGGATTTAGGGAAAGACCAAATATCCGGCACTTCGAGAAAACTTTCCTTAAGTGACAGTGGTGATCTTTATCAGACCTGGAGAAGACCGTGACGTCATGTAAGTAGATCACTACGAACTAGTCTTTTTCTTCGATGAAGGCTATATCCAGGGCTCTCTGAAATGTTGCTCCTGCATTCATCAACCCAAATGGAATTTTGGCATACATGAATGTGCCCCAAGGAGTGGTGAAGGCCGTTTTTTCTCTGTCCTCAGGCATGACCGATATATAATTGTAGCCGAAAAACCCATCGATCATAGATATCCTAGATGCACCAGTTACCCTTTGCAGTATGTGTTCCATCTTAGGTAGGGGGTAATTGTCCTTCTTCGATCTTCTATTCAGATTCCAGAAATCAACACAAAGCCTGATTTCTCTGCTTTTCTTTCTTACCAGAACCAAATTGGCCACCCATTTGGAATATCTCAAGGGGACGATGATCTGTGCATCTAATAGCTTCTTGACTTCCTTTTCCATGACTGACAGCAACATGGGATTTATCTGTCTCAGCTTCTGCCTGAATGGCTTAGCTTCTTCCTTCAACGGGATTTTGTGTTCAATGACAGATGTGTCGTATGTCTTGAGGTCTTTATAGGTCCAAGCGAACATGTCGGCAATCTCTCTTAGCAATTTTGTGTACTCGTCCCTCTGTTCACTGGTCAGGCTGCTTGATAATCTGACAAACTTGGGCTCTTCCTGTGTGCCAATGTTGCATTCAGCTGTATCAGCATCTTCATTTGAGACCTTGTCCTTTACTGCCACATCGTTCCCATCGAACAATCTCTCTAGAGGGACTAGTCCTCTCGGGATGTGATTTCTAGGCAGCTGGATAATCCGATGATTAGCAATTTTGTTTAAAATCCCCTCAGGGTGAGGGTCACCTTCTGGATTGGGATCTTGATCAATGTGTACCGCAGAAAATTCATCAACTGATTTGAGAAACCTTTCGAGTTCCGAGTCATCCTTGAACACCTTCCAATGCTTGACATTGTCCGGCACCGAGGGCCTATATCTTATATCAACATCATTTTTACCATAGGTGGCAGAGGAAATTTGAGCAAACTAGCTGAGACAGCTAAAGAATTGGTGAAAGTATTTTCTCCCCTTGGAATGAAAGAAATGTTAAAAGCCAAGAATAAATTATCAATAAGGTCCCATACTTCATTCCGATAATCTTTGAGTCGGGGATTATTGGCACGATAAGAATTCCTTACCTGCTGAATAATCAACTCAGCATCTCCGAATATTTCTATCTCTTTAATTCCCATTTCCTTTGCGGCCCTCATACCCAGAACAAGAGCTTCATACTCTGCCACATTGTTGGGGGCTTTGAATTCCAGCTTGTATGACAGGGACACGACTTCTTGACAAGGTGGTATGAAAACCACTCCAGCGCTAGCGCCTTCGCTAGAAGAAGCTCCGTCAAAAAACATCTTCCAAACAGAGGAGCTTTGAGGGGAAATCAGATGATCAGGGATGGGATGTTTTCTGATTAGTAAATAGATTTCAATGGCATCGGTAAGCTACAACAAACTAGACCCCAAGTCGGTGTCAAGTGCAAAGATGAGGTGATTGGTAGGGTCTGCTTCATCACTGACAATATAGGCTAGCTGGTCTTCTCTGTATAATCTCCTTTGTTCCCCTCTGAAGACCGGAATGGTGGCATATGTGAGATCCATCTGTAGTGTCCCTCCAAGATTTTTGATCCACGATCTAGACAATAGCATACCAAATTTGGGGGGAACATCGGCTACCACAATATCCATGACCACACTTTTCATGGGCAGCTGAAACAGGGAAACCACTAGATCTTTGATGACTCCTAGACACTGCACTCTCCTTGAATCGAAAGAATATAAATCATGATAAGTTCTTATCACCTCCAGTCCCAATTCTTCCATGACTATTTTTGGCATAAGGTTATGGGAAGCCCCTGAATCCATGAGGCAGTTATGCAATACTTTATCATGTATGTTCAGGGTTGTGTCGAAGGGGGGCGATGAGTCATCTCTGTATTCTACCATGGGGCCTAAGATGATGACTGGCTTCTCATATTGAAGGCTTACTGAGTCATAGGGGGGTTGGGGTGACTCGGATTGTAGCATCTTGGAGAGGGATCTTTCAAAATCTTCATTTTTAACTAGCTCTGAGACGGGGATAGGGATCCTGATATTTTGAATTTCATGTTCAAAATTAAAGGATGGAATGGGATTAGGAGATTCCCTTACCTCGGTGATGGGTTCTTTGACTGCTGGCGAAGCGCTCTGAGCTCTTTTATCTTTAGTAGCGGCTGCTACAGATCTAGTAGGTCTTTCTGCTATGAGGGGATGGTCTGGGCTGTCAAAGTCTCCTTCTTTCCTTCTCGACCTGAGATTATATCTGTTAGAAGTGTGACTGACCCTTTGTTCTTTCCCCAACTCATGAATTTGAGCACTCATCAGGGATTCTTCATATGCGGACTGCGTCAAATGGGGAAAAGGGGGAGTTTCTTCAATACAGTGAATTTCAGGGCCAAACTTGTCTATCTCCTATCTTTCCTCATGATCAACTAGGTTGTTTTGGAGGGGGGTTTGAACCCTTTGATCTTCTCTATCTTTTCCCCTTTGTTCCCTTGGGAAAAACTTAGGCATATTGTCAGTAGGTCGTCTGAAACCTCTATTATCAGTGTTCTGGGGATTTCTGTACATGGGATTCCCCTCTAATTCCCACCTTTCCATCCTGGTAGAAAGCGATTTTAGTTCTCTAGCTATCTCATCTATCTAATGGGGCAAGGGAGAGGAATTGGATGAGGAAGATTTAGGCTTGTTCTTGGACGTATTTCTATCACCTGCATTCCTGAGTCGGTTGATAGCCAATATGTTAGATTCTACCTCCACGACCGCATCTTCCATGTGGGCTAGCATAGAATCTCTTCTCTCCCTTAGCAGTAGGCATAAATCAGGATGAAAAGTGTTGGAGTAAGTGATCTTTGCAGAGGCTTCGGAGGGTTTTATCTCAATAGGTATTTTGTTGTACATTTTATTAAATCTCTTGGAGAAGTCGGAGATCGACTCTCCTTCCTTTCTCTTCAACGACCCAAACTCTGTCATGTAATACATGAAATCTTTTTTATCTCCCCACTATCTCAAAAAGGTACTATCTAAAGCTCTGATCCCATCAATAGATCTAGGAGGCAGGGCCTTGAACCATTTTCTATCCTCTCCTTGGAGACTATGGACAAAAATTCTCATCCATACGTCTGCGTGCATGATAACATTATCATCCACGAAAGTATAAAAGGATGCTAGGTGTTCTTCAGCAGCTATGTCCCCCTCGCCTGTAAACTTGGGTAGCTACTTTAGGTATCCAACTAGTGGGAGGGCATTGAGAAGTTGTGGTAATACAAGAGGAGCATACCTAGCGGCTATGATGGCCTCCATTGAAGTTAGAGGGGGATTTGCTCCGGCCATATGGATATTATGTAAAGGGGAACTCGGAGGAGAAGGAACTCAGAACATGGATACAAGGGATGAGTTCTTAATGGGAGTGGGAAACAAGAGAGGATTCAAGGAGAAAGCTAACGAGCTCAAGTCATCAGGTGCTCCTCCTTGTGCAGGAGTCGGGAAATCTTCTATGGTCCTGGGTCTATGCCAAGGTACAGCTTCAGGGGAGAGGGGAGTGACAAGGATTTCTCCCTCCAATCCCAGACCAGGAGGGGAAAAATCAGTAGGAACACTCCCAAAATTAAGGAAATGGGAAACTTCTGAGGGAGGTCTATTAAGAAACTGAGGAGGAGAAAACGGAGTTCTTACAGAAGGAGATGGCGGATTACCTGTTTCGGCGGTGGAAGCTTCTTCTTCAGGGGCCTTTCCTTTTTTGAGAACCACCTTTGGATCAGTTTTAGGTGTAGCTAGGGGAAGCTATGGATGAGACCGCATGTGTCTGCGTCTGAAAGCCATAATTAATAGAGCAGGTTCTCCCCAGCGGAGTTGTCACAATGGAGTCGCCAGCTGCACAGCAGCAATCTTGATAATTCTGATATCTGATGCACCTTCAGAATTAGTTAATCGTTTTCATCAATCCCAGGGAAAATATTCAACTTCATCCCCAGCAACGGTGCCAGAAATGTTAGCGTCGGAAGTCACTCCTGGATTGCTTACAGGAGCAGATCCCGACACCCATCAGTTTAATGTCACGATTTGTTTATAAAGGGATGATCAAATGGAAGTAAACTCAAAACAATATCATATCAACTCTGAAACTAGGCCAGGCATGCATGGGCAAGTGAGGTCTTAGATAAACTTCAAACAGTGAGTCGTAGTAAGGGTGAGTAGGGGGAAGAATTGTATCAGAAAGATGCAAAGGTCTGTTCTAAACATCAGGTTCCTAACAGACTGTGGAAGAAGACATCTAAACGCAAGATCCTCTTATATTCAAACACAGAAGACCAGGGAATACAATAATGCAATGACAAATCCTTTATCATAACATAACTGTAACAATTCATGCAAATCATTCGATCATGAACTCTCTGGTATGATACGAAAACATAGACAGAGTAAGGAAACTGTTTATCATAAAACAAGAAATCTGAGATACAAATGCACAACCAGGAAACTAGAGTGGTTGTTAAAACTTTACATTCGGGAGCTTTGCTCTACCATATATGCTTACAAAATATAAATACTGAGTCTATATACTCAGGAAAATTCATCTCACAGAGGCGGTCTAGTCACTCAAGGCTTGGTGTCCCTTCAGTCAAACTCATACTGATATCTTCCTTTAAATGCCACCTTAACTACGCATGGCTCCTGTAAGGAGGGTAGCTGAGCCATGAAGTGCTTGGCTAGCGTCCACAGACTTCTCTATCGAGTCGAGGACTTCAGCATGGCTTTGTTGAGAGAATCTATACACAATACCTCTGCGAGCAGGCGGCTCGCCAGACCCTCCATTCCCCTCATTTAATGAACGAAAGGAGGTTTCAACCACCCGCTCTTGCCTTCATTTACTTCAATACTAGAAACAATATTAAGATCGGGTCCAATGGTGCCTGGAGGTCGCGATGATCCCCTCTGCAACTGAACTCGACGCCTTTGGCCTTCTTTATGCAGCTCCTTCCTCTCCCCAAGTGACCATGGGCTGTGACCATATGCTTTCAGCGTTCGTGAATATGAAAGGGATAATATTTGTTGATTGAAATCGCGATGAGCGATATGCCGAGACGGCTTAATCTGGCACCACGCGTCCCTCTAGATCTGATGATTCTTACCTCTCCCGGTGAAGCCGTGGGCCCGGTTCTGGGATTCTCCTAGCACCTCACGCATTGGAAAATAATAGAGCTACTCTTTGCGTGTTGGAGTCGCGATGGGCGAAGCGCCGAGATGGCTCTACTTGCTACCAGGTGTCCCTTCTGGATGGATGGATGAAAACATTTTGTGATACCACAGGCCCCACTTTCTACGCTTTCGGTGCTATTGGGGTTATGGGTTTCGTGATGTTGAACAACATGAAACTCTCACCCCACGAACTCCCAATCGTCGAAACGTCGACGCGGCCAGATCTTGCGACACGCGTCCTTAGGATGAACGGACGAGGGGGCATTCGATATTTACAAGGGAGCCGCCCTCGTTTGCAGGCTCGCTTGATATGACCCAGGGCTGAGACCATGGGCTCGGCACCAAATGCACTTTTAGCATTTTGCTGATCGACACTTCCAAGTGCAATGAGCTAAGGGCTCCCTGTTCCCCAAAACCTCGATCCGCGATATGCCGACAGGCTGCCACCTGTCCCGGTTAGATCGGACGATCCGAACCTACTGATTGAAATACAAGAGTTGTTCTTTGCATTAAACCTTGGGCAATTCGGTAGCTCCAAAAACCCAGTGACTGTCGATCTGCTTTGTAAAATAGACCTTGGATGCTGCCGACGACATTTTTCCCGCTCGCTTGTCCTGCTACTTGGAAAACAGGGATTCTCCCGTGCTGCGCTATGGTATTTCGTGTGCAATCTAAAGCCCTGGGTGCTTCTACGCCAAATGAAAAAATTAATAGCTAACACCAAGTACAACTCAGCAATAGCGAGTTACACTTGCTTTACCTATTATGATGACTCATGAAAATCCATGTCTTCAACATCTAACCTTCTCCGCCTGGAACAGGTTTCTCTCCTTGAACCTTTGATAAGTTCCAACCGAATAGCACACATGAGTATCTCCTTAGTGACCGATTTTGTGTGTGGCTTTCTTGGGCCTTAGGTCTCCCTGACCTCTCTGTTCTTCCTTGGCCTGCCTCTTTACCAGGGTATCAACTATTGGGGGGATAAGGCTTCCATTTTATTTCCTTTCCTTGCAGCCCTTCCTATTTCTGCCTCTACCCTGTGAGATGTTACTTTTCTCGTGGGTAGAGGGGGATCTCCTTTGGGGTCATTGAGGATGTTAGTTGTAAGCAGAAACAAATCCCAGATATTTCCCAGTCACCTCAATTCCTCAAATATCAACAATTTGATTAGTGACATATGGGATAAGTTCTTCTTTGGCTAGTTTTCTTCAGCTTGGACGCTATCTTCCATTCCTCAAAAGATTTGGGCAAGAAGAAAGGAAGGCTCAACGGTCTCATTCCTATGAATTGCATCAACAATATGATGTGATGCGTGTGTATTCTGTCAAACCTTCTTTCATAGGTGAAATACTTTCTAATCAATCTTTGGAGTTTTTGAAAAGGATCATGTAGATATCGACTTGGAATGCTCGTTTCGACTTTCCCATCTAAGTAGTTTGGTTTGATGAATTCTTCGTAGCATAGCACGCCCAAAGGCATGCATTTAGACCACCTTTCACCACATGGAGGGATCTCCGTTGTGGCTAAAAATGTTTCCTCCATCACCTGGAATGTGATTCCTACAATAACTGCGTGGAACCTGTTGAATCTGACCACAAACTATTCCGCCAATTTCACATTGTATCCTCGGATTTTCTTGCAATAAAGAATGCATCTGACCTGTTTGAAAGATGATCTAAAATTCAAATATTCATTTACCAATGCCAATTTTTTAGGCATGTACCCCATAATTATGCCACTTCTCACCCCTTTTCTTATGTTTTGGGATGTCGACATGGTTCAATGCATGTTTGTTCTGTGCGTGTGATAAAGAAGATGCCACCCCCTTCGTGTGATGAATGGATAACAATAATATTAGCCCAGACCTGTCAGAGGGATGGTAGTGGAACTTTGCACGATAATTGAGAATGAATTTCGGAATTCACTGTGTGGCCCCCAGGTGCCACGAAGACTCTTAGTGCAGGGACAAGTCGATGTTGTGACAATGACGATGACAGGCTTATCACAGTAGTAGGGCACAAAAGTGAATTTGGGAGTGACAAGAAATATGAGGATGAGGGGATTGACCGTGAGAGGACTCATCATCTGAAATACTAACTGGTGACCAAATTCGATTTTCTCTAAACCATGATTTAAGATGGACCAAACGTGGCAATCTTGACCAACCCAGTTTGTGACATAGCTGATGGAAATCAACTTTCTCGCAGCACGAAACTCAGGGATTGTGGAAAAAGTTACATATGAAGCATAAAATCAGATGGTAAATAGAATACATGTAGAGCTACTAGCATTTATAACTGGACGGGTGAGGTATGGAATCATGACAGGGGACACTTAATCCATGGTGATGAGATGTTTTGAAGCAGGCTGAAGATTTGCATAGCACATTCACGCAACGGGTACACTTTGAAGTGTGTAAAGTGCATATGATAAGAGTTTTAGAGTATACGTGATATGAGCATCGTGATTTCTTATCCCTTCTAACTTCATAATGAAGTGATGATGGTCGTTATATCCACCGATGTGACCCTTATTATAACTACTTTCTTTAGCCTTTGGCACATAAAACCTCGTCTTCTGACAGGACCCAACTTTTTGGGAAAATACCTTTATCAATTACACATGTTTGATTTTGACGTCCCTTCCCAACTCCAAGGCCCAAACTGGCTACTTGTTGACTTCGACCCATTCATTGTTCGGTACCTAACCTCACACGCTTTGACACACAGACTATGACTCAAATAAGACTGACTCTACCGGAAAAATGATGGCACTAACACAGAGGAAGGAGAATTCCAACCTCCTACCATAGGATATGGTTGAGGGATATGCCCCCCACCAAATGAAAAGGAAAAATAAGGAGGTACCATGCCCCCAGACCCAAAACTAGGATTCACATAAGATGATGAAATCGAGGATGACAAGTGCGAAGACATGTTTGGAATACCAAAAGAGAAAGGATTAAAGGTCCATGGCATTGGCTAAGGACTATGATTCGGTGTACCACTTAGAAATGAAAAAGGATTCTTCCCCATGGACTGGGTAGTGCTAATTGAGGGAGTCACTATGGATCCACCAACCATAGCAATGAAAAATCACAACGTAATATAAAATGCTAAGGCCAACTAATAATCAAAGAGCACACTCCAAAATAACGGAAAAAAGGCCAATGCACACAAACATGATATAATAGCTGAAAATGGGACTCCCTCACTAGAGTAGGTATATCTCACCTAAGAGGGGCCTGAGACTCCCTTCAAATGGTTGGAGGTATCAAAATCCATTATAAGGGCCCTCATGGGCATAACAGCGCAGTCGGTCAGATCCCCCTGGAGAGGTAATCCTTCATAAAGTTTGTGTGTTGTCCGACCCTATCTGACTCATGGTACCTGCAGAATAACCCCTGCAAGTAACATATGTGGCTACCTATGTCAAGCAACTAGAGTCACCATAATATAACCAATGCACAGGTGAACAATCGTAAATCCGGTCCACTATATGGGCAGGGTAACAAATCATGAAATATTGAAAGCACCACCTCTCACGGAGGTAAAGGTACTAGAAATAACCCCAAATGCGAATAGAACCCTAGAAATATCTTTGACATTAAGAAGGTATTAGAGGGATATATTTGCAACCAACTTCATGCAACCTCATGCAAAACTCTGGTGTGAGTGGAGCCACCTGACATCACTAATTACACAATGGATTTCACCACTCCTTGGTCAGACACATATGTTTAGTTTAATAGCCTTGTATAATTTTACTCACAAAATCATATTCCAAGGCCCTATTTCCTATACTTGTTTGTGTACCCTGGAAAATAAAATCATTTCTAATCAATTTTAATTAATCATCATTAATTTTAATGGCTTCTACTTACTCAAGAGGTGTGGTCATGAAACTAATGGTATTATGACTCAACATATAAAAGGAAACATATATAAAACATTGCTAATTACTAATCTTGAATTTCAAAGAGATGGTGTGCTTCTAAATGCAAATTTTCCAATGCAATCTCTACAATTTCAATGAAATGCAATCTCTCCACATGTATCAAAATCAATGCAAAGTAATCAAAAGAGAAAAATGCCATAATGCAAAATGAAAAAATGTTTTTGTATTTTCGATATAAAGAAAAGAAAATTTAAGGACTGGATATCAGCTTCACATGTAGACCCTAATGCAAGCAAAAAGAGACAAGCCAAGTAGGATACCAAGAAACAAAAATTCAGACCAATGTGCAAGGAAAACCAATGAAAAGGATGATAATAAAGAATAACTCCCAAAAATTCAACAATAATAAGGCTTCCTATCACTCTGTATATATATATATATATATATATATATATATATATATATTAACAGTCATGAAAGATCCCCAACAAGACACAACAACCAACCAAACTCACCCAGCAAACACCAAACTCAGCCAACAAGAATAAAGAGTTGATGTACGCGACTGTTTGAGAAAAACTCATTTATGTACATACCCTAAGGGAGGACATCTTTCGTATGTATGCGTATGTCAAGGGAAAAACCACATATACCTAGTAAACACTATTAGGGAAAGGGTTAAGCCAAGAAAATCAGATACAAAGTAAAAATAGGTTTTGAAGAAATCAAGAGACAAGGAAACTCAATCTAACATAAATAAAATCAAGGAGAAAAACACTCCAATCCCCAAAAAAGAAGATCAATCCCCAGTATGGTCTCCAATTTTGTTACGAGAAAAATCTCTCTATGGCATGGGGTAAATCACAATAGAAAGAATAACACGTAGAAATCAACTCTAATCACAAGTATGCTATATAAATGAAATGCTAACAAGACAAGGCCAAGAGCCTACCTCGTCTGGATGTTTGATGAAGACCACCATTGAGCATGCAACTCAAATCTTTATACCTGTAACTTGTCCTCAACAACTAATATACACAAGCATATGGTGACAATATATAATGTTAGCATATATATTAGCATAATCCATTAACATACATGAAAAATACGCCCATGGTATAATAATTTGAATATTTATAAGATAACAATTGGACGAGAAAATAGTATTTCTATTAAAATAATCAACAGAAGTATATAGGTGAAACAATTATGTAACAACACATATCAAAACCAAGAAACTAAGTCCCTTCAGTTGGGCCTCCACCACTTCAATCCTCCACCGAAGGCAAGCTCATATAAAGGAGTCAATGAGGTTCTCCATCACAAAGAAGGAAGAGCTTGGGAGTTGAAAAATGGGTTCATACTTTCAAGGACAAAGAGATGCAGACTCAATATGAAGTGAAATTTCTCCAGAGTGTCTTTGCTCTCGAAGTTGAATTTGCTCTCAATATCCTCAAGGCTTGGATATGGCTCAATTTATAGCCTTCAAATGGAACTGAAGGGATGAGTCAAAGAATTTCCAATATATGGAAGGTCAAGGATCATGGGTCTCACGACATGGCATGGAAACCTGACAAAATTTTTAATTTTGAGCACCAAACCCGATGTATGCGAGTTGTAGTGGAGCAACCTGTGTATATGCGTGTTGTCTAACTGATAGGGCACATATATGTGGAAAAATACATGTTTTGGTCTCTGGAAGTTACAAAAGGGGACTTCAAGTCTACATAGGGAAATGGAAAGGCCATCCAAGCAAGTTGCATGGGGTTAGGAAAAACAAATTGTAACAATTTTTTTTGTTAATTTTCAGATCTTAGTGATTTAGTGTTTCTTCTCATAGTTTTGTTTTCATGCTAAGTTAACTTGCATTATTGGTGAATAAATATTGGAGGTTGAAATATGATTTTTTGGCTAAGCATTTGTTTGGTAGATTTTTACAAATAATGTTCTTGAATATGTCCCAATCAGTTATCAATGGTTCACCTTCAATAATTTTTCCATCAACATTTCCTTCCCACCATTCCAAGGCATGGTCCTGAATATTCATGTGGAAAAATGTATTTCTTTTTTTTCCACTGATCTAAGTACACATTCATATGCTATAAACATTGGTTTAATTTGAGGGCATCAAATTCTCTTGCATATGGTTTGATTTTCAATTTCAACTCTACATGGAAAGGTACTTAACTTCTACTATAACCACATTCTCCAATCTCGGTCTTAGGTTATTTTTTCTTTTCTTTATAATATTCCTATCTACCTGATCCAATATTGTGACTTTTTATGTTCTTGTTTCTCCTTCCTTTTCTCTTGTAACCACTCAAGAACTAAAATTTTCATCTATGCCATTTGATTCCCCAGTCAGAAATGGTAAAGTACACAAATGTAGATAAGCATGAGATGTATTATTCATTGATATGATACATCTATAAATACATCTATGTGGCCTTTGGATTTGTCTTCCAAGAGGTCTCTTGGACTCCTGATGATTATTTCTATCACTTGATGTTTCGTATTCCTTCACAAGTGACTAATACCATAACCCTAACGGATTAGGTTTCCAACATTCCCCCCATTAATCTGAAGGGGTGTATGTGAGTCTAAGGAGAGAGATGAAATATGGAAGTGTGAAATTGTTGATGGATGAATGTGCTCTCTAAATATAGTGGTTTTTGGATGAAAACAAACCAAAAGGATAGCAAAATATGTCTTCTATTAAATGGTGGTGGTGTTTTAATGTAGAAAAAAAAACTTGGAACTTGGATCTAAGGCTCATTGGTTCCCGAAATATTTCCTAATTCATTGATATGATACATCTATAAATATTTTTGGACTCATGATGATTGTTTCTATCACTTTATGTTTCATATTCCTTCACAAGTGACTAATACCATAACCCTAATGGATTAGGTTTCCAACATTCCCCCCATTAATCTGAAGGGGTGTATGTGAGTCTAAGGAGAGAGATGAAATATGGAAGCGTGAAACTGATGATGGATGAATGTTCTCTCTAAATATATTGGTTTTTGGATGACCACAAACCAAAAGGATAGCAGAGTATGTCTTCTATTAAATGGTGGTGGTGGTTTAAGGTAGAACAAAAAACTTGGAACTTGGATCTAAGGCTCATTGGTTCCTGGAATATTTCCTAATTTAGATAGAAGTTATTGTAATTTGATGTATTTTCTATTTGGAATTGATCTCGAATGTTGGTTTAAAGATGGCCATAAACTATTCTTTAGCAGAAGTTGTAAGTATTGTACTAAGTGGAGGTTTAAGGGAAACCACAAACCGTTTTCTAGTAGAAGTTGTAAGTCTTCTACTAAATGGTGGTTTAAGGAAAACCACAAACCAATATGGTGGTTTTGGATGACCACAAACCAAATCATGCTCACTTGTTACTTCTTGATTGATGGGACTTTAAAACTTGAAGTCTGACTATCAATCATTGATATTGTCCTCCCCTGTCAAGTACAAGGTGAGAAGATGCAAATATTTCCATTGCAAGATATGTCAATACTAGAGAATGAATTCTTTGGTATGCATGATATATCTTCTTGAATGTTGATAACCATTGCCAAGATTTCATCCACCCATAGTGGTTCTTTAATCTTGCAGGTTTCTTGCATTTCGAACATCTTCCTGAAGGATGATCATTATTTCCATAATACTCACAATGATGAAGATCAAAACACTAATCCTCCATATGGACAACTTGATTACAATGTTTCCATTTGGAAATATACTCTTGAAAGAGAGCAGGTGAATATGCACATTCTTGAAGAAATCCAACACTTTGGAACTAGATTCATTTAGTATAATCTAGAATAAGAAAGGTGACATCCTTTTCATATCCTATATTTGTTCTATGTTTATTGTTTTTTATTTCTTCCTAAGGTCCGATTATTGGCTTGGAAAGAGAAAATTGAATTTGATTATGTACAAATTAAACTTATCTACACTTGTATATGAAGTTGGCTCATTGAGATGATCCTGCACTGGCTATTGATTTGGATAATCTCATCTTCGTTTTCTTCTTCAAAAAGAGGGTTGTTCTGAACAATGACTAGTTCAAAATGTCAAATATTCTTTTGTTCAACTTTATCAAGAAGAAGTCGAGCTTCATTTGAAGTAGTTATACTTTGTCTTGTGAAACTTGAAAACAAATTAGAACAAACTGAAGAGTTTCTTTGTGAGTTGTGACCATATTTTCTTCATTTGAGATTATTAGATTTTTTTAGCAACTCTAATAGTTCATCAATTCGAGCCATTTCTCAGACTTCACAGAATTTGTTGTAGCGGCTCAATAGTCGTGTTCTATGCAATTGTGTTTTAAAAGAGTGTGAGATATTTTCTCTCTACGAGCTCATCATTTTAGGCTTCCAGTGCTACAGTCAAGGATTTCTTCCTAGTTTTCACTGTGAACATGCCTTTACCATTATAAGAAGAAAAACAAAACAATTTTCACATACCCAATTAACGTGGGTATACAATTTTACATCAATAGAACATGGATTGGTGATGCACACATGATAACAACCACATAGAAAAAACATGAAGCATTCCCACACATTCAACCTTAATTGAGAACATTATTTACCTTAGATAAACCCAAAGGAAAAACTCCAAAATCAAATCGATATGTGTATTCCTTTATTCTCAATAATTACACAATTACAAATAGAATGTTCTAGCTCTATGGGCCATTAGCAATTAACTCAATAGAAGTTTATTAACATTTATGTACTATTCTACCAATGAACCCGTTCTAAATTGTTGTGCATGAGTTTATAGGAAACATTATGATTTTTTGGGATAGTTATAAGGATAAGCATCCCCATCCCTTCAATTACCCTTATGTATTGTTTAACCTCTCCCATTTGATCTTTTGTTGGCATATTCCACTTCAAGGTTTTTCTCTTCTTTGTCTTCATTTAATTTTGGCACTTATATTAGTAGTGTGACACCTTTTGGACTAAGTGTATGGCTACTATAGTTAGAATGGGTCCCTTCACATTGTGGTTAATTGGAGCTTGTCTACAATCAAGTGGAATGATATTTCGTTTGTCAGTGTTTGATTCATGATCATGCATATTAGTCCCTTATAGGATTTCATGACTTCACAAGTAAGTTAGGAAACTTTTCTACATCTAGCATCAAAAGTTTTTCACTTCAATGTTAATTGGGTGACATTAATAGTCAAGTTTGGATATTTGGATGCATGAGCCAAATGTATGGACCCAAGAGGTTGAACATACCTTATCCATTAGAGTTACCTTTGTGTACACTTGGACAGATTTTTTGGATGCATTAGGTGTAGTTGGGTGCACTTGTTGGATGTGGATGGTCAGCAAACAAGGCACCAAAGGAAGCAAAGTTGGTGGATGAAACTTCATTCCACATTGGAGTGATTGCAAGTTCAAGACAAGTCTCATATAAAAGGGGGATACCTCAAAGGTGTATAGGCATAGAATAATAAGAATAATTGGTCATTCATTCTAGTGTAAACAATATTTGTGGGTAACATAGAAGAGATTGGTAAAGAGAGTGCTTGTGCTTCATATGAGTGAAACCCTAGCCTTGGTGTGTGTGGAATGGATTCTGGCACTGGATGGGACCTATG